>SJYD01056169.1:22996-37045 GCA_006408635.1 Nanger granti | reverse complement strand
AAGGGACCCTCATCTGGAGCTGAGCATGGGAAAACGGGGCTTCTCTTGAGTCTCAGGGGGACCCTCGGTTTTCCTCTAGGGGGGGAAGGCTGGGTGGAAAAACGTCATAGGTCAGAGAAAGGATGTGAAGAGGCCTTTCGCGGTCCAAGAGGGAAGGGCTGATTTTGACCGAGACGCTCACCTGAAAAAAGGCTGACCCTCGCAGCAGGGGAGAAGCTCATGATTTTTCTCTAGTTGTGACAGGGTACTTTTGAGTTAAAATGGGGACCCTAGGGGCCCACTGCTGTGGCCTCCGTAGAGGCCAATCTCCAGGCGAGTTGAGAGGGGCATCTGGGGATTCATCCCAAGTTGGTGCTGGGTCCTCATTCCTCATATGGAGCTGAGGCCGGAGCCTCAGCTTTCCATTCTCGTGCTGACATTGTTGTTTAGGTTGCCATGAGGCTACAAAAGTTCGAGTTGAGAGGGGCATCTGGGGATTCATCCCAAGTTGGTGCTGGGTCCTCATTCCTCATATGGAGCTGAGGCCGGAGCCTCAGCTTTCCATTCTCGTGCTGACATTGTTGTTTAGGTTGCCATGAGGCTACAAAAGTGGACACAGGCCTCGTCTCGCGTGGAAACATACAAGGCCGCTTTTCTCCCTAGCTGCAGCAGCAGTGTCAGGCTCCCCGTCAATCGGACATAGGGATCTGTTTCTTGTCCTCAAAGTAACCCAGAGCTGTCACACGTGCCAGCGTGTCGAGAGTCGATTGTTGCAGTGACAGTCGAGGCAATGCAAGGCAGTCAGTTTTTTCTGGAGTGGATGAGGCATTTGGGGGTATTGAGGAATGGTGGCACGATCCCTGGTGTTTCTCCCAACTCTTCTGGTGTGAACTCATCCTCTTGGGATGCAAGGGGAGTGACGGGAATCCTTTCGCTTTGGAGCAGGGAAATGGACCCTCATCTGGAGCTGAGCAGGGAAAAACGGGGCTTCTCTTGACTCGAGGTGGGACCCTCGGTGTTCCTCTCAAGGGGGAACTGTTGTGTCGGGGAAAATCGTGTCTCACAGAAAGGGTGTGAATCAGACTTTCGAGGTATAAGTGGGAAGGGGTGATTTCCCCTGATACGCCCCAGCGCATAAGGTGTTCACGCCGCCTGCAGGGGAGAAGCTCCTGGTTTTTCTCGAGTTTAGGCAGGATCCTTTCAATTTAACACAGGGGCCCCAGGGACCCGCTCTTGTGGCCTCACGAGAGGCCAGTCTCTGTGGTAGTTGCGAGGGGCCACTGGCAATCACCCCCGTCGGCGGCACCTCCTCAGTCCTATTCTGGAATTAAGGCGGGAGCTTGAGCTTTCCTCGCCCGTGCTGACATGTGTCTTTGGTTGCCACTGGATCCCCCACATAGGAGTCAGGCCTCATTTCGTGTGGAGACATATACGGCGCTTTCGTCCCGAGATGCAGCAGCAGTGTCAGGCTCCCCGTCTAGAGGACCCAGGGATCTGTTAATTGCCCTCAAGGTACCCCAGTGCTGTTACACGTGCAGCGTGGCTTGAGTTCATCCTTGGGCTCAGTCGAGGCAGTGCAGGGTAGTCAGGTTCACCTGGAATGGAGGAGGTATTTGGGGTCTTAGGGAATGGTGGCATGACCCCTGGTGTTCCTCTCAACACTACTGGCACGATTGCCTTTTCTTGGTATGCGAGGGTAGCGCCTGGAAACCTTTCTCGACATAGCAGGGAAACGGACCAAAATCTGGAGCTCAGAAGGGGAAAACGGGGCTCATCTTGAGTCATGGTGGGATCCTCGGTATTCCTCTTGAGTGGGGATGTGTATGTAGGGGAAATTCGTGGGTCAGAGCAAGGGTGTAACAGAGTCTTTCAAGGCCCAAGAGGGAAGGTATAATTTCCCACTAGAGGCAGCAGTGTACAAGGATTTCACCCCACCCTCAGGGCAGAAGCTCCTGGTTTTTCGATTTGTGGCTGTATCCTCTCGAGTTACAACAGGGACACCTGAGGCTTGCTGCTGTGTACTCAGGAGAGGCCAGTCTCCGTGTGAGTATCAAGGGGCCTCTGGAGATCCCTTCCAATTAGGTGTTGGGACTTCAGTCCTCGTCTGGAGCAGAGGGCGGAGCTTGAGCTTTGGTTGCCTGTGATTATAGGGGTCTGTGGGTTCCCCTAGAGAACCCAAAGGGGATCAGGCCTCATCTCGCAAGGCGACATGCATGGCTGCTTTCAAAGCGATCTGCAACAGTAATGACAAGCTCCCCGTCGAGCGGACACAGGGATCTGTAGCTTGCCTGGAGATACCCCAGAGATGTCACACGTGCCAGTGTAGTGTGAGTCGATCGTCCGCATGAGAGTCGAAGCAGTGCAGAGCAGGCAAGGTCATCTGGAGTGGACGGGGCATTCAGGAGTCTTGGGAAATGGTGGCACGATCCTTGGTGTTCCTCCTGACACTTCTGGTGCAAGCTCAACTTCTTGGGATGCGAGTGGAGAGCCAAGAATCCTTTCCGGACGGAGCAGGATAAGGGACCCTCATCTGGAGCGGAGCAGTGGAAAACAAGGCTCCTTCAGAGTCGCGGCAGGATCCTTGGTGTTCCTCTCGAGTGGGGATAGGTAGGTCGGGGAACTTCGTGGGTTACAGCAAGTGTGTGAAGGAACCTTTCAAGGTCCAAGAGGGAAGGGGTGACTTCCCCCAAGGCGCCATAGCGGACAAAGGCCTGACTCTCCTGAAGTTAGAAGCTTCTGGTTTTTCTCGAGAAGTGGAGAGGTCCTCTCCAGTTACGACAGAGACGACTGAGATCTGCCCCTGTGGCCTCCAGAGAGGCCAGTAACCGTGCGAGGGGCCTCTAGGGATTTCTTCCCCATAGGAGTAAAGTTGGCATCCTCCGTCCTGAGCTGAGGCCAGACCCTGACCTTTCCTTTCCTGTGCTGACATGGGTCTGTGGGTTCCCGTGGAGAACACACAGGGGTGTCAGGCCTCATCTTACATGGAGACGTGTATGGTCGCTTTCCTCCCAAGCGGCAGCAGCAGTGTCACTCTCCCCTTCTAACAGACACAGGGAACTGTGTCTTGCCTTTAAGGTACCCCAGGGCTGTCACACGTTCCAGCGTGGTGTGAGTCGAACCTCAGTGTGACAATCGAGGCAGTGCAGGACACTCATGTTCATCTGGAATGGACGAGGCGTTCTGGGGTATTGGGGAATGGTGGCACGACCCCTGGTGTGCCTTCCGACTCCCCTGTGGCAAGCACCTCCTCTTGGGATGCGTGGGGACCGCCGGGAATCCTTTCCTGATGAAGCAGTGAAAGGGACCCTCATCTGAAGGTGAGAAGGGGAAAACGAGGCTCCTCTTGAGTCATGGTGGTACCCTCGGTGTTTTTCTCAAGTGGTTACAAGTAGGTCGGGAAATACGTGAGTCTCAGCAAGGGTGTGAAGGAGCGTTTCCAGATTCAAGAGGGAAGGGGTGATTTAACCCGAGATACCTAAGAGAACAAGGGCCTCAGCCCGCCTCAGGGGAGACGCTCCTGGTTTTCCTCGAGTAGTGGCGGGGTCCTCTCAAGTTACGGTGTGCACCCCAGGGACCGCCCCTATGAACGCAGTAGATTCCAGTCTCCGTACAAATATCGAGGGGCCTCTGGGGATTCCTCCCCAGTCTGTGCCGAGTTCTCAGCCCTCGCCTGGAGCTGAGGCCGGAGTCTGAGCTTTCTTCGCCCATGCTGACATGGGACTTGGGGTTCCCCTGAAGCCCCCCCAAGGGTGTCAGTCCACGTCTCACGCTGAGTCGGGCACCACCACATTGCTCCCGAGCTGCAGCAGCAATGTCAGGCTCTCCTTCAAGTGGACACAGAGATCTGTGGCTTGCAATCTGTGTAGCCCAGATCTGACACACTTGCCAGCGAGGAGTGAGTCGATCTTCAGGGAGACAGTCGAGGTGGTGCAGGGCTATCAGTTTCATCTGGAGGGGATGAGGCATTTGAGAGTCTTGGGGAATGGTGGAACGAACCCTGGTGTTCCTCCCGAGTCTCCTGTTGCAATCCCCACCTCCGGGAATGCGAGGGGAGCGCCGGGAAGCCTTTCCTGACGGACCAGGGAAAAGGACCCTCATCTGGAGCTGAGCAGGGGAAATGGGGGCTCCTCTTGTGTCGCAGCGGGTGCCTCGTTGTATTTTTCGTGTTGGCACGTGGGTAAGGGAACTTTGTGGGTCACAGCAATCGTGTGAAGGAGCCTTTCAACGTCCAAGAGGAAAGGTGTAATTTGCCCTGAGACGACGCAGCAGTCTAGGGCCTCACATTGCCTGTAGGGTAGAAGCCCCTGGTTTTTATCGAGTTGTGGTGGGGTCCCCTCGAGGTATGTCTTGTACTGCAGGGACCCGCACCTGTGGCCTCAAGAGAGGCCTGTCTCTGTGCAAGTTCCGATTGGCCTATGGGGGTTCCTGCCCCAGGCTGTGCCAGGTCCTCAGTCCTTGTCTAAATCGGAGGCCAGATGCTGAACTTTCCATACCCATGCTGACATGGGTTTTGGGGTACCCCTGGAGCGTCTACACTGGAGTGAGGCCTTGTTTTGTGGGGAGACGTGTACGGCCGCTTTCCTCTCAAGCTGCAGCAGCAGTGTCAGTCTCCTTGTCAAAAGGACACTGGGATCTGTGGCTTGTCCCCAACGTGCCACAGGGCTGTCACACTTGCCAGCTAGGCTTGAGTCGATCCTAGGGGTGAGAGTCGAGTCAGTTCAGGGCATTCGGGTTCATCTGGAGTGGACTAAGGCATTTGGGGGTCTTGGGGAATGGTGCTACGACCCATGGAGTTCTGACCGAGTTTCCTGGTTCGAATGCCACCTTCAGATGCAAGGGAAGTGAGGGAAACCTTTCTCAACAAAGCAAGGAAAGGGAACCTCATCTGGAAATAAGCAGGGTAAAACGGGGCTGCCTTGAGTCACGGCAAAACCCTCGGTGTTCCTCTTGAGTGGGGACGAGTGGGTCAGGGAACTACGTGGGTCACAGCAAGGGTGTGAAGGAGCCTTTCTAGGTGAAAGAGGAAAGGGGTAACTTCCCCAAAGACGCCGCAGTGGAAAAGGGCCTCAACCTGCATGCAGGGAAGACGCTCTTGATTTTTCTTTTGTTTCGGTAGGATCCTATTGAGTTCAAGCGGACCCCAGGGACCCGCCCCTGTGGTCGCAGGTGAAGCCATTCTGGGTGCACGTTGCGAGAGGCCTCTGAGGTTTCATCCCCAGTCGACGTCGAGTCCTCAGTCTTCTCATGGAGCTGAGGCCGGAGTCCGAGCTTTCCTCGCCCATGTTGACTTTAGTTTGGGGTTCCCTGGAGCCTCCACATGGGTGTGATTCTTCTTCTTGCGTGTAGACGTGTACGCCAAGTTCCTTCTGAGCCTCAGCAGCAGTGGCAGGCTTCCCGTCAAGCGGACACAGGGATCTGTGGTTTGCCCTCGAGGTGCCATAGTGCTGTTACACGTTCAAGAGTGACGTGAGTTGATCTTCGGGTTGATATTCCAGGCAGCGCAGGGCAATCAGGTTCATCTGGAGTGGAATGAAGCTTTTGGGGGACTTGGGAAACGGTGGAACGAGGCCTGGAGTTCTTCCTCACACTCCACGGGAGAGCACCTGCTCTTGGAATGCGAGGGTAGGTCGTTGAATCCTTTCCCGATATAGGACGGAAAGTGACCCTAATCTGGAGCTTAGGAGAGGAACACAGGGCACCTCTTGAGTTGAGCAGGATCCGCGATGTTCCTCTCGAAGTGAAGGGTGGTTTGGGGAACTTCGTGGGGCATAGCAAGTGTGTGAAGGAGCCTTTTGAGGTCCAAGAGGAAAGGGGTGATTTCCCCCAAGAGGCCACGAAGCACAAGGGCCTCACTTGCTACAGGAGAGAAACTGCTTGTTTTCCCAAATTGCAGAAGGGTTTCCTCTCGAGTTACTACAGGGACACGATGGACACGCCCCTGTGGCCTCAGGAAATGCCAGTCTCCAAATGAATTGCGATGGTCCTCTGGCGATTCTGCGTCAGTTGGCGCTGCATCATCTATCTTCGTCTGGAGCTGAGGCCAGAGCCTGAGCTTTTCTGGCCCGTGATGACATGGGGCTTGGGGTTTCCCTGGAGCCTCCACAGCGGAGTCAGGTCTCGTCTCGTGTGGAGACGTTTACGGCCACTTTCCTCCCGAGCTGCAGCATGAGTGTCAGGTTCCACATTGAGTGGACACAGGGATTTGTGTCTTGCCCTGTATTTGTCACGTGGCAGTCAAATATGCCAGCGTGGTGTGATTTGATCCTATGGTGACAGTCGAGGCAGTGCAGGGCAATCAGTTTTATCTGGAGTGGACTGAGGCGTTTGGGATCTTGGCAAATGGTGGCACGACCCCTGGAGTCCCCCCCCCTTTCTTGGTTAAGTGCCTACTCTTGGGATGCGAGGGGAGCACTGGGAATCATTTCCCCACAGAGCAGTGAAAGGTACCCTCATCTGAAGCTTAGCAGGGGAAATCGGGGATCCTCTTGGTTTTTCTGAGTTGTGGTGGGTTCCTCTCTAGTAACAAGTGTGGACCCAGGAAACCACCCCTGTGGCCGGAAGAGAGGCCAATTTCTGTGGGAGTTGTGAGGGTCCTCTCAGGATTCCTTCCCAGTTGGTGGCGGGACCCTCGTTGTTCCTCTTGAGTGGGGTCGTATGGGTTGGGGAACTTCGTGGGTTAAAGCAAGAGTGTGAAGCAGCCTTTCTAGGTCCAAGAAGGAAGGGGTGATTTCCCCTGAGACGCTGCAGTGGACAAGGTCCTGACTGAACTTGCAGGGGAAAAGCTGTTGGTTTTTCTCTAGTTGCAGCAGGGTCTTTCGTGTTTTATCAGGGCCCCAGGGACCTGCTCTGTGGCCTCAGGAGAAGCTAGTCTTTGTGCGACTTGCGAGGGCCCTCTCGGGGTTCCTACCCAGTCGGTGCTGTGTCATCAGTCCTCGTCTGGAGTTGAAGCCTGAGCCTGAGTTTCCTCGCCCTTGCTGACATGTGTCTTGGTGTTTACCTGGAGTCTAAACACAGGAGTCAGGCCTCGTCTCACAGGGAGTCAGTGCATGTTTGTTTTCCTCCCTAGCTGCAGCAGCAGTGTCAGGCTCCCCGTCAATCAGATATAGGGATCTGTTTCTGGCCCTCGAAGTAACCCAGGGCTGTCACACGTGCCAGCGTGTCGAGAGTCGATTGTTGCGGTCACAGTCGAGGCAGTGCAAGGCAGTCAGGTTCATCTAGAGTGGATGAGGCATTTGGGGGTCTTGGGGAATGGTGGCACGATACCTGGTGTTCCTCCCAACTCTTCTGGTGCGAGCTCATACTCTTGGGACACAAGGGCAGCGACGGGAATCCTTTCCCTTCGGAGCAGGGAAATGGACCCTCATCTGGAGCTGAGCAGGGAAAAACGGGGCTCCTCTTGACTCGCGGTGATACCCTCGGTGTTCCTCTCGAGGGGGAACGGTTGTGTCGGGGAAAATCGTGGCTCACAGAAAGGGTGTGAATCAGATTTTCGAGGACTAAGAGGGAAGGGGTGATTTCCCCTGATACGCCCCGGAGCATAAGGTGTTCACCACGCTTGCAGGGGAGAAGCTCCTGGTTTTTCTCGAGTTTAGGCAGGATTCTCTCTATTTAAGACAGGGGCCCCATGGACCCGCCTTTGTGGCCTCACGAGAGGCCAGGCTCTGTGGGAGTTGCGAGGGGCCTCTGGTAATCACCCCGTCGGCGGCACCTCCTCAGTCCTATTCTGGAATTAAGGCAGGAGCTTGAGCTTTCTTCGCCCGTGCTGACATGTGTCTTGGGTTGCACCTGGAGCCCCCACATGGGAGTCAGGCCTCGTCTCGCGTGGAGATATATACGGCACTTTCGTCCCGAGATGCAGCAGCAGTGTCAGGCTCCCCGTCGAGAGGACACAGGGATCTGTTCCTTGCCCTCAAGGTACCCCAGTGCTGTTACACGTGCAGCATGACGTGAGTTCATCCTTGGGATCAGTTGAGGCAGTGCAGGGCAGTCAGGTTCATCTGGAATGGAGGAGGTATTTGGGGTCTTAGGGAATGGTGGCATGACCCCTGGTATTCCTCTCAACACTACTGGCACGATTGCCTTTTCTTGATATGTGAGGGTAGCGCCTGGAATACTTTCTCGACATAGCAGGGAAACGGACCATAATCTGGAGCTCAGAAGGGGAAAACGGGGCTCATCTTGAGTCATGGTGGGATCCTCGGTATTCCTCTTGAGTGGGGATGTGTATGTAGGGGAAATTCGTGGGTCAGAGCAAGGGTGTAACGGAGTCTTTCAAGGCTCAATAGGGAAGGTATAATTTCCCCCTAGAGGCCGCAGTGTACAAGGATTTCACCCCACCCTCAGGGCAGAAGCTCCTGCTTTTTTTTTTTGATTTGTGACTGTATCCTCTCGAGTTACAACAGGGACCCCTGAGGCCTGCCGCTGTGTCCTCAGGAGAGGCCAGTCTCCGTGCGAGTATCAAGGGGCCTTTGGAGATCCTTTCCAATTCGGTGTTGGGTCTTCAGTCCTCGTCTGGAGCTGAGGGCGGAGCCTGAGCTTTGGTTGCCTGTGATTATATGGGTCTGTGGGTTCCCCTAGAGAACCCACAGGGGATCAGGCCTCATCTCGCAAGGCGACATGCACGGCTGCTTTCAGAGCGAGCTGCAACAGCAATGACAGGCTCCCCGTAGAGCGGACACAGGGATCTGTGGCTTGCCTCGAGGTACCCCAGAGATGTCACACGTGCCAGTGTAGTGTGAGTCGATCGTCCGCATGACAGTCGAAGCAGTGCAGGGCAGTCAAGGTCATCTGGAGTGGACGGGGCATTCAGGAGTCTTGGGAAATGGTGGCACGATCCCTGGTGTTCCTCCCGACACTTCTGGTGCAAGCTCATCCTCTTAGGATGCGAGGGGAGCGCCACGAATCCTTTCCTGACGAAGTGGTAAAGGGACTCTCATCTGGAACGAAGCTTTGGATGTCGAAGCAGTGCAGGGCAGTCAAGGTCATCTGGAGTGGACGGGGCATTCAGGAGTCTTGGGAAATGGTGGCACGATCCCTGGTGTTCCTCCCGACACTTCTGGTGCAAGCTCATCCTCTTAGGATGCGAGGGGAGCGCCACGAATCCTTTCCTGACGAAGTGGTAAAGGGACTCTCATCTGGAACGAAGCTTTGGAAAACGGGGCTCCTTCAGAGTCGCGGCAGGATCCTTGGTGTTCCTCTCGAGTGGGGATAGGTAGGTCGGGGAACTTCGTGGGTCACAGCAAGGGTGTGAAGGAGCCTTTCGAGGTCCAAGAGGGAAGGGGTGACTTCCTCCCGTCAATCGGACATAGGGATCTGTTTCTTGTTCTCGAAGTAACCCAGGGCTGTCACACGTGCCAGCGTGTCGAGAGTGGATTGTTGCAGTCACAGTCGAGGCAGTGCAAGGCAGTTCAGTTCATCTAGAGTGGATGATGCATTTGGGGGTCTTGGGGAATGGTGACACGATCCCTGGTGTTCCTCCCAACTCTTCTGGAGCGAGCTCATCCTCTTGGGATATAAGGGAAGCGACGGGAATCCTTTCCCTTCGGAGCAGGGAAATGGACCCACATCTGGAGCTCAGCAGGGAAAAACGGGGCTCCTCTTGACTCGCAGTGATACCCTCGGTGTTCTTCTTGAGGGGGAACGGTTGTGTCGGGGAAAATCGTGGCTCACAGAAAGGGTGTGAATCAGATTTTCGAGGTCCAAGAGGGAAGGAGTGACTTCCCCCAAGGCGCCATAGCGGACAAAGGCCTGACTCTCTGGCAGGGGAGAAGCTTCTGGTTTTACTCGAGTTGTGGAGGGGTCCTCTCGAGTTACGACAGGGACTACTGAGATCTGCCCCTGTGGACTCCAGAGAGGCCAGTAACCGTGCCAGGGGCCTCAAGGGATTTCTTCCCCATAAGCGTAAATTTGGCATTCTCCTCCTGAGCTGAGGCCAGACCCTTACCTTCCCTTTCCTGTGCAGACATGGGTCAGTGGGTTCCCGTGGAGAACACACAGGGGTGTCAGGCCTCATCTTACATGGAGACGTGTATGGTCGCTTTCCTCCCAAGCGGCAGCAGCAGTGTCACTCTCCCCTTCTAACAGACACAGGGAACTGTGTCTTGCCTTTAAGGTACTCCAGGGCTGTCACACGTTCCAGCGTGGTGTGAGTCGAACCTCAGTGTGACAGTCGAGGCAGTGCAGGATACTCATGTTCATCTGGAGTGGACGAGGCATTCTGGAGTATTGGGGAATGGTGGCACGACCCCTGGTGTGTCTTCCGACTGCCCTGTGGCAAGCACCTCCTCTTGGGATGCGTGGGGACCGCCGGGAATCCTTTCCTGATGAAGCAGTGAAAGGGACCCTCATCTGAAGGTGAGAAGGGGAAAACGAGGCTCCTCTTGAGTCATGGTGGTACCCTCGGTGTTTTTCTCAAGTGGCTACAAGCAGGTCGGGAAATTCGTGAATCTCAGCAAGGGTGTGAAGGAGCGTTTCCAGATTCAAGAGGGAAGGGGTGATTTAACCCGAGATACCTAAGAGGAAAAGGGCCTCACCCCGCCTCAGGGGAGAAGCTTCTGGTTTTTCTCGAGTAGTGGCGGGGTCCTCTCAAGTTACGGTGTGGACCCCAGGGACCGCCCCTGTGGATGCAGTAGATTCCAGTCTCCATACAAATATCGAGGGGCCTCTGGGGATTCCTCCCCAGTCTGTGCCGAGTCCTCAGCCTTCGTCTGGAGCTGAGGCCGGAGTCTGAGCTTTCTTTGCCCATGCTGACATGGGACTTGGGGTTCCCCTGAATCCCCCGCAAGGATGTCAGGCCACGTCTCCCGTGAGACGTGCACCACCACATTCCTCCCGAGCTGCAGCAGCAATGTCAGGCTCTCTTTCAAGTGGACACAGGGATCTGTGGCTTGCACTCAGTGTAGCCCAGGTCTGACACACTTTCCAGCGAGGAGTGAGTCGATCTTCGGGGTGACAGTCGAGGTGGTGCAGGGCTATCAGTTTCATCTGGAGTGGATGAGGCATTTGAGATTCTTGGGGAATGGTGGAACGAACCCTGCTGTTCCTCCCGAGTCTCCTGTTGCAATCCCCTCCTCTGGGAATGCGAGGGGAGGGCCAGGAATCCTTTCCTGACGGACCAGTTAAAAGGACCCTCATCTGGAGCTGAACTGGGGAAATGGGGGCTCCTCTTGTGTCGCAGCTGGTGCCTCGTTGTATTTTTCGTGTTGGCTCGTGTGTAAGGGAACTTTGTGGGTCACAGCAATCTTGTGAAGGAGCCTTTCAACGTTCAAGAGGAAAGGTGTGATTTGCCCTGAGACGACGCAGCAGTCTAGGGCCTCACATTGCCTGCAGGGTAGAAGCCCCTGGTTTTTCTCGAGTTGTGGTCGGGTCCCCTCGAGGTATGTCTTGTACCACAGGGACCCGCACCTATGGCCTCAAGAGAGGCCTGTATCTTTGCAAGTTCCAAGGGGCCTATTGGGATTCCAACCCTAGGCTGTGCCAGGTCCTCAGTCCTTGTCTAAATCGGAGGGCAGACGCTGAACTTTCCATACTCATGCCGACATGGGTTTTGGGGTACCCCTGGAGCCCCTACAGTGGAGTCAGGCCTTGTCTCGTGGGGAAACGTGTACAGACGCTTTCCTCTCAAGCTGCAGCAGCAGTGTCTTCCTGTCGAGCGGAAACTGGTATCTCTGGCTTGCCCCCAACGTGTCACAGGGCTGTCACACTTGCCAGCTAGGCTTGAGTCGATCCTAGGAGTGAGAGTCGAGTCAGTTCAGGGCATTCAGGTTCATCTGGAGTGTACTGAGGCATTTGTGGTTCTTGGGGAATGGTGGTACGACCCATGGAGTTCTGACCGTGTTTCCTGATTTGAGTGCCACCTTCAGATGCAAGAGATGTGAAGGAAACCTTTCTCAGCAAAGCAAGGAAAGGGAACCTCATCTGGAGATAAGCAGGGTAAAACGGGTCTGCCTTGGGTCACGGCAAAACCCTCGGTGTTCCTCTGAGTTTGGACGGGTGGGTCAGGGAACTTCGTGGGTCACAGCAAGGGTGTGAAAGAGCCTTTCTAGTTCAAAGAGGAAAGGGGTGTTTTCCCTAGAGATGCCACAGTGGAAAAGGGCCTCAACCTGCATGTAGGGAAGACACTCTTGGTTTTTCTTGTGTTTAGGCGGAATCCTATTGAGTTGAAGCGGACCTCAGGGACCCGCCCCTGTGGTCTCAGGTGACGCCAGTTTTGGTGCGAGTTGCGAGAGGCCTCTGTGGTTTCATCCCCAGTCGACGCCGAGTCTTCAGTCTTCTTATGGAGGTGAGGCCGGAGCCCGGATATCCTCGCCCATGCTGACCTGAGTTTGGTGTTCCCTTGAGCCTCCACAGGGGTGTGAGACCTCTACATGTGTGTAGACGTGTACGCCAAAGTTCCTCCTGTGCCTCAGCCGCATTGTCAGGCTTCCCGTCAAGCGGACACAGGGAACTGTGGCTCGCCCTTGAAGTGCCATAGTGCTGTCACACGTGCAACAGTGACGTGATTTAATCCTCCGGGTGATATTCCAGTCAGCAGAGGGCAATCAGTTTCATCTGGAGTGGATTGAAGCTTTTGAGGGACTTGGGAAATGGTGGAACGAGGCCTGGAGTTCTTCCTCACACTCCACGGGAGAGCACCTGCTCTTGGAATGCGAGGGAAGGACGTTGAATCCTTTCCCGATATAGAACGGAAAGTGACCCTCAACTGGAGCTGAAGACAGGAACACGGGGCATTGAAGCTTTTGAGGGACTTGGGAAATGGTGGAACGAGGCCTGGAGTTCTTCCTCACACTCCACGGGAGAGCACCTGCTCTTGGAATGCGAGGGAAGGACGTTGAATCCTTTCCCGATATAGAACGGAAAGTGACCCTCAACTGGAGCTGAAGACAGGAACACGGGGCACGTCTTGATTCACGGCAGGATCCTCGGTGTTCCTCTCGAAGTGAAGGGTGGTGGGGGAATTTCATGGGACATACCAAGTGTTTAAAGGAGCCTTTTGAGGTCCAAAAGGAAAGGAGTTATTTCCCCCAAGAGGCCACGAAGCACAAGGGCCTCACTTGCTGCAGGAGAGAAACTGCTTGTTTTCCCAAATTGCGGAGGGGTCCTCTCGAGTTACTACAGGGGCATGAGAGACCTGCCCCTGTGGCCTCAGGAGAGGCCAGTCTCCAAGTGAGTTGCGATGGTCCTCTGGGGATTCTGCATCAGTTGGCGTCGCATCATCTGTCCTCGTCTGGAGCTGAGGCCAGAGCCTGAGCTCTGACATCCGTGCTGACATGGGTCTTGGGGTTTCCCTGGAGCCTCCAAAGTGGAGTCAGGTCTCGTCTCGTGTGGAGACGTTTACGGCCACTTTCCTCCCAAGCTGCAGCATCAGTGTCAGGCTCCCCAATAAGTGGACACAGGGATTTGTGTCTTGCCCTGTATTTGTCACGTGGCAGTCAAACATGCCAGCGTGGTGTGAGTCGATCCTCTGGTGACAGTCGAAGCAGTGCAGGGCAATCAGGTTTATCTGGAGTGGACTGAGGCATAGGGGTATTGGCAAATGGTGGCACGACCCCTGGAGTCCCCCCCCCTTTTCTTGGTTAAGTGCCTACTCTTGGGATGCGAGGGGAACGCTGGGAATCATTTCCCCGCAGAGCAGGGAAAGGTACACTCGTCTGAAGCTTAGCAGGGGAAATCGGGCATCCTCTTGGTTTTTCTGAGTTGTGGCGGGGTCCTCTCTAGTAACAAGTGTGGACCCAGGAAACCACCCCTGTGGCCTGAGGAGAGGCCAGTCTCTGTGGGAGTTGCGAGGGTCCTTTCGGTATTCCTTCCCTGTTGGCGGCAGGACCCTCGGTGTTCCTCTCGAGTGGGGTCGTATGAGTTGGGGAACTTCCTGGGTCACAGCAAGAGTGTGAAGCAGCCTTTCTGGTTCAAGAAGGAAGGGGTGATTTCCCTGAGACGCTGCAGTGGACAAGGTCCTGATTGAACTTGCAGGGGAAAAGCTGTTGGTTTTTCTCTAGTTGCAGCAGGGTCTTTCGTGTTTTATCAGGGCCCCAGGGACCTGCTCTGTGGACTCAGGAGAGGCTAGTCTTTGTG
>SJYD01056164.1:15038-32145 GCA_006408635.1 Nanger granti | reverse complement strand
CATAGGGTCGTGGAGTCAGATATGACGTAGTGACTGAACGACAACAACGAATGTAGATAACTAATAAGCCTGGCGAGCTATAGTCCATGGTCTCACAAAAAGCTGGACGTGACTGAGCGGCTAACATACACATACACAATAAGAACCTACGTTATAGCACAGGGAACTCTATTCAGTAACTCTGTAATGGCCTATATGGGGAAAGAAGCTAAAAATGAGTGGATATATGTATATGTATAACTGATTCACTTTGCTGTATACCTGAAACTAATGCAACATTTTACATCAACTATACCCCAGTAGAGAAATTCTCAGAGAAGTCCCAGCATTTTCTGGGTGGAGCCATGGACTAGGAGACCCCCTTCCTCCCTTTTGAGCTCTTCACCTATGAGTGGACAGAGCCCCCACTCTTCTGTTGCAGGGGCTGTAATGGGGAGGTTCAAAGTCCCATCCTGGAGGATCCTGATCTTCTAACTACTAGTTGCCACCAAACTCCAAACCAAACAAAACCCTGGTGTTTTTCTGCAGAGAATGACCACAGCAAGCTTTTAACAGGCAGTTTACCCACTTACAGTGCACACCTTCTCCACTGATAGTCCGTCCATCCAGATTTTCCTCTTACGGCTGTCTTGTCCCTTCCTCCTCAGGCTTCACAGCGGGGTCTTTGTCCCCTGCCCCCTTACTGCCCTCCTCCAGCTTCACGGCCTTCCGCCCGCCATGTTCCAAGGAAGCCTTTATTTCCCCCTCCAGCCCCGCCTCCCTGCTCTGCTCCAAGCTCACCTGTCCCATTGCCCATCAAGGGGCCTCGGAATGCCCCCGACTCACGTGACCCAGCCTTATGGCTGCACTCCCCACACCTGGGGCACCCCGGCTCCACCTGATGACAAATGGCACCATTTCCCCACAGTGGCCCCAGTTAAAGTCTTTCTCCTCTCTGTCTCTCCCTCCAATCCACCTGTCGCCAAGTTCCATCAATTTTCCATCCCCAAGTAAGCCTGCCACCCCAGCCACTTGGCCCTACACTCAGGGGACCGCCCGGTTGGAGCCCCACCCCCTGCCACACGGACCATCCACCTGCCTCTCCTCTCCATCCCTCTTCTGACCCTAGCCGGTGGACCCTAGGATTCTGGAACTGGCACCGGCTCCGGCTCCCTGGCCCAAGAATGAGCCCTACCCTCCTGACTTGGTCCCGGGGACCCGCCATGTTTTCCTCTCCAGTCATTCGTGCTCCCCTGGGTCCACCCTGCCATCTCCATCCCTCTTCTGACCCTAGCCGGTGGACCCTAGGATTCTGGAACTGGCACCGGCTCCGGCTCCCTGGCCCAAGAATGAGCCCTACCCTCCTGACTTGGTCCCGGGGACCCGCCATGTTTTCCTCTCCAGTCATTCGTGCTCCCCTGGGTCCACCCTGCCCCTGCTGCCTTCATTCTCTCCTGAGCTGTTCTGACTGACGTGCTCCTCGCCACCCGAGTCTCAATGCCACCTCCTCTTGGACACTGTATTCAGAGACACCCCCTACGCGTGGTGCCTCCNAGTCATTCGTGCTCCCCTGGGTCCACCCTGCCCCTGCTGCCTTCATTCTCTCCTGAGCTGTTCTGACTGACGTGCTCCTCGCCACCCGAGTCTCAATGCCACCTCCTCTTGGACACTGTATTCAGAGACACCCCCTACGCGTGGTGCCTCCCTACTCCCGCCTCGGGCCCTACTGCCTTCGCAGCCTTGATTTTCCTTACTGTGGCACCCACCCCGGTTCACATTTTTGGGCAGTCACAGCTGGATTTGGCCGATGGCCAGGCTCCATTCTGTTCAGGTCGGGCTCCCAGAGCCCAGAGCCTAGAGGGGGCGCTGTCCACCTGCTGAGTGCTGAGGGTAGGGGCCGCTCAGCCGCCCCCAGAGCCCAGGCCCTGCTGGGGGAGGGGTGGTGTGAGGTAGCTCCCTTCACCTGGTCTCCCTTCAGCTGGTCCTCAACTCAGCTCCTCCTCAAGTTTTACTGGAAATGAGAGGTCTGGACTTGGTACGGGCCTAGTTCCAGGCTGTGGGCTGGGCCTGCCGGCCAGAGAACTGTGGGCTAGAGCTGGTGGAAGAGGGTCTCCTGGGGCCGAGTTAGGGCTTGTCCCCTATAGCATCTTTCCTAGTTGGAATGTTTCACCTGAGCTGGGGGGACACCCGGAAGCTGGTCCAGGAGGGGCTGTGAGAATGTTCTGCAGAAAGCATGCGGGGCTAAAGTGAAATCAGCTCCTTAGCTGCAGGACTTGTCAGAACCTTGGGGATACCCTGCCCTGGAGGATCTCTGGGTGGGCCTTGTGCAGGCAGGATTTCCAAGCTTATTTGACCATGAACATGACCACCTCTTGGGACCCAAGTGTTTCCTGGAACACAGTTTGGGAACCAGTGAGAGTTCAAAGTCAAGGGAAACCACCATTAGCAGTTGCTGAAAGGCAGGGGCCTCTGTAGTTTCTGGGTCCCTTTCCCCTGGGGCCCATCCCTGGCCTGGCCTGAGGCTCACCAGGCATTTGAGCTGCTTACAGGTGATGCTCAGGTTTCTAAGAAAACCTGACCAGCTGGGTACACTGTCCCCACAGCCCTCCTCTCTCCAGAATGCCCCTTTCCTGGCATCTATGACCACAGCTGTCTTTCCTGACCTGGGTACCCCAGGCTGCTGGGGTACCCATGGGCAGACATGGGACTGGAGTGGATTCCCTGCTGTCAGGCTGAGCAGGTTGGGGAGAGGCAGGCAGGAGAAGGGCATTGGACTGGTAGAGGGAAGTAGATTTAATCTTAATTACAGGTGATGGGGATTTCAGGAGGGGAGACTGCTGTGAAAAAGAAAGCATCCCCATTCTGNTGGGGTACCCATGGGCAGACATGGGACTGGAGTGGATTCCCTGCTGTCAGGCTGAGCAGGTTGGGGAGAGGCAGGCAGGAGAAGGGCATTGGACTGGTAGAGGGAAGTAGATTTAATCTTAATTACAGGTGATGGGGATTTCAGGAGGGGAGACTGCTGTGAAAAAGAAAGCATCCCCATTCTGCTCTTCCACGAGGGTTGATGCTCTAGCGGGGTATTAGTGGCTGGGGCAGCAGTGGAAGGGGCAGCCGGGGTGCCAAAGGCAGCATCAATGATCCGAGTTAATTTGCAACAGCTCTTGCTGCAAATAGGACAGATCCCTAGACCCTGGTGGCTGGGGCGAGCTGGGTGCAGCAGCCCAGGAGAGCATCCGGTGGGGAATGGCTGCCAGGTGTTTCTCTGCTGCTCCCACAGGTCCTTTTAGCACAGCCTCGAGGGAGAAATGAACTCAGTCCCCCACATCTTGGCAGAATGCGGGCCTGGAGGGCTGGACCTCAGGCCAGGGCTGAAGCTGGAAGGGGAGGCGGAGGCAGGATGGGAGAAGGAGAGTACAGGTGTTTCTCTGCTGCTCCCACAGGTCCTTTTAGCACAGCCTCGAGGGAGAAATGAACTCAGTCCCCCACATCTTGGCAGAATGCGGGCCTGGAGGGCTGGACCTCAGGCCAGGGCTGAAGCTGGAAGGGGAGGCGGAGGCAGGATGGGAGAAGGAGAGTGGAAAGGAAATAGACCAAGGTGCTCAACAGAGATGTGAGAAACCAGGGAGGTGGCAGCCTGGGGGGAATGCAGGCCTGGAGGGCTGGACCTTATGGGTCAGGAAGAAGAGGTAAAGGCAGAGTGGGAGAAGGAGAGAGAAAAGGAAATAGACCAAGGTGCTCAATAGAGATGTGAGAAGCGAGGGTAGTGGCAACCAGTGGGTGGAGATGGCGCAAAGACTGGGGGCTGGGGATGCCAAGCTTGTCCCTGGAGAGCTCTGACTTCCAACCTTGAGGCGATGTCCACGGCTCCTGGGACTTCTGGCTCCGATTGCTGAGAGCTGGGGTGCAGAAGCATGCGTAAATGGCAAACACTTGATCTCGCTGAGCCCTCATGCCTGCTCCTTAGGCTGGAGGTGACGAGTATACATGTGGTCTTAACCTTGTTGGCAGGGAGGCGGAGGCAGGTAAGGGGCTCAGGAGGGGCCTGACCCACAGCTGATTAGAATGGGCGTTAGTGATCTGTTACTGGTTCAGCAGAGTGGGGACCTGGAGACACTTGGGGACCTCACATGGGGCCTCATCTCCTGCTCTAAGCAGAGAAAGAGGCTAGCAGCCTTGGGAAAGCTCCCGTGGCCCCTCTGCCAGCGGCCCTCATTAAGCCCACATGTGCACCAGAGAGAGTCGGGGGCCTGCAGCCCATCCCCACTTTGGAGGGAGGCTGGGAGACTTAATTAGTTAATGTGGTAAAGTGGTCTAAAGATGAAAAACCCTGGGTAACTGCTGAGTGCTGCGGCTGCTGCTGCCGCTGTTACACAATTACCAGAATTTTCTAGTCATGGGAATACAGTTAAACAATTTCCACCTGGTGTGGGCTTCCAGGAACCCTGCCAGCTTAGGGGATGGCCAGCTCGGTCCTCTTTCACCCACAGGTGATGTAGGGAAAACACACAAATTGTGGGAAATCACAGCTGGTACTGTCCTGACCACCCAGGGACACTGAAGTGGAGAATGCTTTGCTCAGCCTGGGACGTTAAAGATGCCTGGACTCAGTGGATGCTGCTGGTCCAGACTTTTTGAAAGCCTCCAAGCAGGTTCTATCCAAAGGTCCCTGGAAGGTCAAGCCATCCTGGAGGATGCCTTTGGGGAGAAGGTTTAACTGTGCAGGTGGACCTCGAGGCCCCACCACACCTGTGGGGTGGGATGTGTGGGCACATTTCTGGATGGACAAATGGAAGCCAGGAGATTCATGCTGGCTCAGGACCAGGCCATGTCTTACTTAAAATCATTATGCTTTGGGGAAGAATTTCCTAATAATATCTCCATGTTTGCAGATGATGCTAAACTGTCCCGGGTGATGAAGCGCCGCGTCATTTGTGATCGGTTGTGAGAGGACTTGTTTAGTGGGTGCAAAGTAACAGATGGCACCCGATGTGCGGGAAGCGCAGGGCCCTGGAAGCTGTTCAAAACTAGTTTTTAATTAAAGAGACGCTTTGTGTGCCACTGGGCTTCCCGGGTGGCGCTAGTGGTAAAGAACCTGCCTGCCAATGCAGGAGACGTAAGAGATTCCGGTTTGAACCCTGGGTTCGGAAGATCCCCTGGAGAAGGGAACGGCAACCCACTCCAGTATTCTTGCCTGGAGAATCCCACGGACAGAGGGATCTGGCGGGCTACAGTCCAATGGGGTTGTAAAGAGTCTGACACAACTGAAGTGACTGAGAATGCATGCATTTTGCGCCATTAAACTTTGTCCTGAGGGTGGAAGGTGGGGGCACCTTGAGGATGGGTTAACCCAGTCTGGGCTCTGAGCCTGGCACCGCCACGTTCACCAAGGCCAAGGCCCTGACGGGCTAGCTCCTGCTGGGTCAGCATGGACCCTGCCTGGCATCCGCTCCTCCACACTTGGTCAGGGGCGGGTTTGATGGGCTGTGCCTCTGCTCACCACTATCCCCAAGCCAGGAGGGAAAACCAATGTCATGGTGGGAAGGCTACAGGGAGTCACAAAGAGGGGAGGGCCTGGGAGTCAGAAAATAGGGTTTAGGACTTCCCTAGTGGTCCAGTGGTTAAGGCCTGCCAATGCATGGGACATGGGTTCAATCCCTGGTCCCAGAAGATTCCACATGCCTTGGAGCAACTAAGCCCATGGGCCATGACTACTGAGCCTGTGCTCCAGAGCCTGTGCTCCACAACAAGAGAAGCCACTGCAATGAGAAGCCCCTGCTCACTACGACCAGAGAAGCCCTCATGCAGCAACAAAGACCCAGTGCAGCCATAAATAAGTAAACATTTTATAAAAGGATGCTAGGAAGAATTAAATTAAAGAAAAAAAATAACACAAATTGCCTGTGGAGGCTGGTGGGCCTGTCCACTCAGGAAGACACCTGGGGTTTCTAGAAGACAGTATCCAGAGTTGTGGCTGGGACCAGGAAGGACCAAGCCCAGAGCTCCTGGCACGAGGGCTCTTCATCACAAACCTTGACCTGGGGCAGTGAGTGCAGGGGTGAGGGGAGGCTCCCTTGGGGAGGTGTGAGTGGCCATGCTGGAAACAAGATAAGGATTTTTCTGGCCAGAAAGACAAAATGCTGAGAGGAAATGTGACTCAAGTCTTCCAGGTCAGAAAAAGCAGAAGAAGGTGAAGGAATGTTTTTCCTCTCCAGATTCCCAAATACTAAGAATATGGGTAACCCCGTGGAGCTCGGGGAGGCAATTTAAGCACAAACTCTGCACAGCGGGCAGTTAATGTAGGAGACTCATTATCTCCAGGGAGACATGGGCTGAAATAATATGAAACAGATTTTTAAAAAAAAAACGGGCAACATTAGTTCCTGGATGACTGATCCGTAAGGTGTTACAGAAGGAGGGCAGGAGATTGGGGGTCACCTCTCTCTTGGAGGTACCAAGATGCTCGGTGTCTCCCATCCCCTACCCCGCCACCTCAGGAGGGACAGACCCAGGCTGGAAGTGTCAGCTGCTGTGTTTTACTGCCTGCTGTTTCCTGCCTGCCTGGCACTGGACCGGACACCAGGGTCTGGCAGAGCCTGAGTCTGGATGAGATTCCATTTCTGTCTCCTGTTTGTCATCTGATCTCACCTTGAATTCATTTTTTACTTATTAGAAATCACTGCAAGGCTTGCTGCAACCAGCCCCAGATAAGAAGCCTTGACCCTTTCAATAGGACGTGGAGCTCGAGGGATGGGATTGAGCTCAGTGTGGGTAGCCCTGGCTCAGCAGGACAGAGGGTGGGGCGGCTAGGCATGGGGTGATCAGCTGTCAGCAGGCTGCAGCCCCTGCTCCTCTGACCTCCTCTCCTCTCCCAGGAGCCAAATCCATGGGCCACATGAACCTACCCCTCCCCACCAGCTTCAGAGAAACTCTGCCTGTGTCTTAGACTCACTGTGGCCGCCTGGGAGGCTGGAAGCCAAGCCCTCTGCTTTCCCCTCCCTGAGCCTCCCGCTCTAAGGATGGCGCATTCGCTGTGCTCCCGGGGCTGATGTGTGTGCTCAGAATCCTGCCCCATTAGGCAGCGAGTCAACCTCATTAGGGGGCTTCCCAGGTGGCTCAGTGGTAAAGAATTTGCCCGCCAATACAGGAGACCTGAGTTTGGTCCCTGGGTTGGGAAGAGCCCCTGGAGAAGGAAATGGTGACCTACTCCAGTATTCTTGGAATATTCCATGGACAGAGGAGCCTATTGGGCTACAGTCCACAGGATCATGAAGAGTGAGACATGACTGAGCACACTGCCAATCCATCAGATGACAGTGACCCCAAACAGTCATCCAGGGGTCTCCAGAGTGACCGACGCACTCTGGAGCCTTTCCTGCCCACTGGCTCCTCACACCAGCTCTGGAGGAAGCTGAGCATTGCCACCAGACTCTGACTGATGTGATCTGCCACTGGGCTAATGGAAGGCAGAGCTGGACATGACTCTGGTACATTTGCTGTTCTCATGGTAAGAGTATCCAAGTGTTCTTTAGGGAACTGACCATCTCTTCCCAACTGAGTCCAGGGTTGGAGCATGTGATTCAGGTTTTGCAATCAGAGCCCTGTGTTCTCCGGCTGCAGTGATTGGCCATGAGTCCCAACCAGAGGCAATCAGAGATAATCCCTGGACTTGGGAGGAGTCCCTGGGTCAGGGGATGGGGGGGACAGAGATGATGATCTTTCCCACTGGACATGACCTGGGATGAGGAAGCCTAGAGCTCCTGGAAGCCACCTCTTGCCTATACATAGAGTCCAAGAAGGAAGACAAATAGAAGAGACAGAGTCAGTGGAAGGCGACCACAAGTCTCCGTGCCAGTGACTGCGTCCCTGTACCCAAACGTGCCTGAAGCCAGCCCACCTCCAGATTGTTCAGGAACTTGAGTGCCCAAATCTCCTCTTGTCTGGAGCCAGTTCAAGCTGAATTCTTCTGTTGCATCAACCGAGAGCCCTAACTCCAAAACAGACCATATGTCTTCCTTTTACTAAGTCTGTCCTCTGGTTACCACAACAACCACCATCACCATGGTTACCAAGAGCTACCAATTATTCAGCACGTGTATGTTCCAGTGTTGGGTGCTAAGTGGTTCACAGCTCTTAGTACATTGAACCCTCAGGAGGTAGGACTGGGTACATCATTTGTACTTTACACACGAGGAATATGAAGGGATAACTGAGTAGCCTATCACTCCCTACTCCTCCCAGGTCTGTCTGATGCTAAAAGTGATGGTGAGTTAGGGTGGTCCAGATGTGTGCTCTGGAGATCTCTGCCTGGGTTTGAATCTGGGTTCTGCTGCTTGCCTGACATGAGCCTTAGGCAAACGCATCTCAGGGCCTCANGTTTCCTGCCTGCCTGGCACTGGACCGGACACCAGGGTCTGGCAGAGCCTGAGTCTGGATGAGATTCCATTTCTGTCTCCTGTTTGTCATCTGATCTCACCTTGAATTCATTTTTTACTTATTAGAAATCACTGCAAGGCTTGCTGCAACCAGCCCCAGATAAGAAGCCTTGACCCTTTCAATAGGACGTGGAGCTCGAGGGATGGGATTGAGCTCAGTGTGGGTAGCCCTGGCTCAGCAGGACAGAGGGTGGGGCGGCTAGGCATGGGGTGATCAGCTGTCAGCAGGCTGCAGCCCCTGCTCCTCTGACCTCCTCTCCTCTCCCAGGAGCCAAATCCATGGGCCACATGAACCTACCCCTCCGCACCAGCTTCAGAGAAACTCTGCCTGTGTCTTAGACTCACTGTGGCCGCCTGGGAGGCTGGAAGCCAAGCCCTCTGCTTTCCCCTCCCTGAGCCTCCCGCTCTAAGGATAGTGCATTCGCTGTGCTCCCGGGGCTGATGTGTGTGCTCAGAATCCTGGCCCATTAGGCAGCGAGTCATCCTCATTAGGGGGCTTCCCAGGTGGCTCAGTGGTAAAGAATCTGCCCGCCAATACAGGAGACCTGAGTTTGGTCCCTGGGTTGGGAAGAGCCCCTGGAGAAGGAAATGGTGACCTACTCCAGTATTCTTGGAATATTCCATGGACAGAGGAGCCTATTGGGCTACAGTCCACAGGATCATGAAGAGTGAGACATGACTGAGCACACTGCCAATCCATCAGATGACAGTGACCCCAAACAGTCATCCAGGGGTCTCCAGAGTGACTGATGCGCTCTGGAGCCTTTCCTGCCCACTGGCTCCTCACATCAGCTCTGGAGGAAGCTGAGCATTGCCACCAGACTCTGATGTGATCTGCTACTGGGCTAATGGAAGGCAGAGCTAGACATGACTCTGGTACATTTGGTGTTCTCATGGTAAGAGTATCCAAGTGTTCTTTAGGGAACCGACCATCTCTTCCCAGCTGAGTCCAGGATTGGAGCATGTGATTCAGGTTTTGCAATCAGAGCCCTGTGTTCTCCGGGCTGCAGTGATTGGCCATGAGTCCTAACCAGAGGCAATCAGAGATAATCCCTGGACTTGGGAGGAGTCCCTGGGTCAGGGGATGGGGGGGACAGAGATGATGATCTTTCCCACTGGACATGACCTGGGATGAGGAAGCCTAGAGCTCTGGCTGCAGTGATTGGCCATGAGTCCTAACCAGAGGCAATCAGAGATAATCCCTGGACTTGGGAGGAGTCCCTGGGTCAGGGGATGGGGGGGACAGAGATGATGATCTTTCCCACTGGACATGACCTGGGATGAGGAAGCCTAGAGCTCCTGGAAGCCACCTCTTGCCTATACATAGAGTCCAAGAAGGAAGACAAATAGAAGAGACAGAGTCAGTGGAAGGAGACCACAAGTCTCTGTGCCAGTGACTGCGTCCCTGTACCCAAATGTGCCTGAAGCCAGCCCACCTCCAGATTATTCAGGAACTTGAGTGCCCAAATCTCCTCTTGTCTGGAGCCAGTTCAAGCTGAATTCTTCTGTTGCATCAACCGAGAGCCCTAACTCCAAAACAGACCATATGTCTTCCTTTTACTAAGTCTGTCCTCTGGTTACCACAACAACCACCATCACCATGGTTACCAAGAGCTACCAATTATTCAGCACGTGTATGTTCCAGTGTTGGGTGCTAAGTGGTTCACAGCTCTTAGTACATTGAACCCTCAGGAGGTAGGACTGGGTACATCATTTGTACTTTACACACGAGGAATATGAAGGGATAACTGAGTAGCCTATCACTCCCTACTCCTCCCAGGTCTGTCTGATGCTAAAAGTGATGGTGAGTTAGGGTGGTCCAGATGTGTGCTCTGGAGATCTCTGCCTGGGTTTGAATCTGGGTTCTGCTGTTTCCCTGACATGAGCCTTAGGCAAACAAATCTCAGGGCCTCAATTTTCTCACCTATAGTAATAATAATACTTACTCCACCAAGTTGTTGTGACAACTAAATGAGATAAGACATATGAACAGTGGCTGACACATGGTAAACCTTCAAAATTGCCAAGTATTCTCACAACTGACTCCCTGAACCTGTGTGACTTTGTCTCACAATATCGCTACAGATAATGTCTCCTGAAGATCTTTTGAGGACTTATATATGGAACAAAACCAAATTGATCCAGACATTGCTTATTTGGGAAGTATAATTCTTAGGCAGGAGCCCATCTAGGCAAAGTCAAGTTATTATCTTCAAACACTGAAGAAGCATCTTTGTCCCAAGCCATTGAAGGGTCTAAATGAGCTAAAACTGGTCATTCTTGTCCAGACAACAGGATCACGGAGGCAATTCTTGGCTATCTTCCAAGTGCTGGAGAGAAACAAAACCACATTTCTTGAAAAAAAATTTTGTAATTTAAGTGTCCATGAATTTAAAGAGATATTCACCCCACCCTTATCCAGCCAAATCTCTTAGTGTGTGGGATTCTCCTGGGCCTCTAGAGTCATTTCTGGTCCTCAGCCAGATGATACAGGGGTCAGATGACTGGCAGGTCCTGAGGAACCCAGGTCTTTCAGTCTCTTCCCTAATGATCACCAGCTACCTCCTCATCTGGTTTTGGTTCAGTCGCTCAGTCATTTCCAACTCTTTGCGACCACATGGACTGCAGCACACCAGGCTTCCTGGTCCTTCACTATCTCAGTGTCCATTGAGTCGGTGATGCCATACAACAGTCTCATCCTCTGTCACCCCTTCTCCTGCTGCCCTCAATCTTTCCCAGCATCAGGGTCTTTTCCAACAAGTCGGCTCTTTGCATCAGATGGCCAAAGTGTTGGAGTTTCAGTTTCAGCATCAGTCCTTCCAAAGAATATTTGGAAGGTTTGATTTCAGAGTTGATTTCCTTTAGGATGGACTGGTTTGGTCTCCTTGCAGTCCAAGGGACTCTTAAGAGTCTTCTCCTACACCACAATTTGAAAGCATTAATTCTTCATCAAGACATCTGGATGCTTTACATATTTTAATTTGTGCAGGAGAGATCCTCAAGGATCCTGCAAATCACAGGATTTGAACTGAACCTGTCTGNAGTCCAAGGGACTCTTAAGAGTCTTCTCCTACACCACAATTTGAAAGCATTAATTCTTCATCAAGACATCTGGATGCTTTACATATTTTAATTTGTGCAGGAGAGATCCTCAAGGATCCTGCAAATCACAGGATTTGAACTGAACCTGTCTGCATATTCCTCTTGGAGCAGACAATGACACAGGTGAGAGGAAACTTGGGGATCATCCAGGCCAACTGCTCCACCCCTTTCCACTTCCTGTTGAGAAAACTGAGCCAAGAGAGACTATGGCTTGTCTAGTATCTCCCAATGAGGACAGGGCCCCTCCAGCACCTCTGCTGGCATCCTGCTCTGCCCTTTCCTGGGGGCTTTAGAACCATCTGATGCCAACAGTCATACCATCCTTGCTTCACAGAAAGGATGTGCAGAAGGCCAGAGCTGGTCTGTTCAGCCACATGGCACTCGCAATGAGGCTGGCTTCCTGGCCACTGCCCTCCTCTGCAACCTTGACTGCGAACAGCCTCCTGAGATCCTTAGTGGCTGGAACGGGGTCCTGTGCTTATTCCTGAGAGCTTGTGCTTTTTGTTCACCATCTTCCTGGTGGGAGCGATGGTGGGGAAGGTGCTCCAAGCAGGGAAGTCTGGGAGGCTGAGACCCGGGGCCACCCTCCTCTATTGTGAGGGTGCACCTCAGGAGCCCCTCCACTAAATCCTGTGTGTGCCTGCGCTGCCCCTTCTGCTGTGTCCGATTCTCTGTGACCCTGTGGACTGAAGCCCACCAGGCTCCCCTGTCCATAGGATTCTCCAGGCAAGAATACTGGAGTGAGGTGCCACGCCCTCCTCCAGGGGCTCTTCCCAATCCAGGAATCAGACCTGCGTCTCTTGCATCTTCTGCATGGAAGGCAGATTCTTTACCGCTGAGCCACCGAGGAAGCCCCCCACTAAAGCCTACTAAAGACATACACCCCAAGGCTCTCCCTTGACTGACAAATAGGCCGGTTGTGGAGGCAGCAGAGGATGACTTGTGCCTGGCCCACAGAGCTCTGCCCTCCTCTGCAACCTTGACTGCGAACAGCCTCCTGAGATCCTTAGTGGCTGGAACGGGGTCCTGTGCTTATTCCTAAGAGCTTGTGCTTTTTTGTTCACCATCTTCCTGGTGGGAGCGATGGTGGGGAAGGTGCTCCAAGCAGGGAAGTCTGGGAGGCTGAGACCAGGGGCCACCCTCCTCTATTGTGAGGGTGCACCTCAGGAGCCCCTCCACTAACTCCTGTGTGTGCCTTCGCTGCCCCTTCTGCTGTGTCCGATTCTCTGTGACCCTGTGAACTGAAGCCCACCAGGCTCCCCTGTCCATAGGATTCTCCAGGCAAGAATACTGGAGTGAGGCGCCACGCCCTCCTCCAGGGGCTCTTCCCAATCCAGGAATCAGACTTGCGTCTCTTGCGTCTTCTGCATGGCAGGCAGATTCTTTACCGCTGAGCCACCAGGGAAGCCCCCCACTAAAGCCTACTAAAGACATAAACCCCAAGGCTCTCCCTTGACTGACAAATAGGCCGGTTGTGGAGGCAGCAGAGGATGACTTGTGCCTGGCCCACAGAGCATCTATAGGACTTTTATGCTCTGGCAACTGTAATGGTGAGATTCCAGCAATTGTCTTAGAAGGAATCATGATTAAATTGAGCTGTATGTTTTTTTAATGTGTTCCCCAGTTTCTCCTTACTTTGGTAGGACAAGATAAAGTGTAATCACTGAAGTAACTGTGGCACTCAACAGTTTATGCCTTGAAAGAGTGACTGGGGGTTAACAGAGCCACGGCGGGGTGAAGCTTGGATTTGAAATTTCAGTTTTTATTTGTGTTATTTTCTTTGGAAATCCCTCTTTATCTCCTTTCTTTATCCACTGGCTCCTGGAGCTTGCTGATATAACCTGTAAGCCTCCCTGGGTAATAATGGGACCTGCTTTACAAATGACATAGGCAAACTGGGGGTCTCCCCTCTGCAGAGCTGCTGTGGTGGGGCCCTCCTTCCCCAGAGCTCATGCCCCTGAGGGCAATGCAACTGTTGCCTAAACCAGCAGGACTCAACATCCTGGGCCCCAGCACCAATCAAGACCTGATCACTGAGTCCTGAAACCACCAACTTCAGCCAAGAGGCTGGGCTGCCCAATGTTGGCCCCCCATAGATAGCTCACCAACTCTGACAACTCCTGTAACCATCCACCATCCTGGCAAATGTCAAAGGTGCCCTTGGGGCAGAGGGCTATGGCCCACAAGGGCCTGAGGAGTGCACCCCTCTCCAGATGGCCTCCCCCAGCTTCCTCTGGGGTTTCCAGACATCTGCCAGTGGAAGCAGAACTGAGCCAAGGGGCTGCGGAGCATCAGAATGATGGTGGGGTCCCAGCAGAGCAGGAGGGTGGAAACTTGGGACAGGCGAGGTCCTTCTCTCTGTCCCCAAGGTTACTGCCCCAGTCTGGTCCTCACAGCTTTAGCCGTGCAACCTGGCACAGCCCTCTTGTGGGTCTCCCTGCCTGAAAGCCAGCCCCTCTCATTTGCCTCTCAGAACCCTCTCCCCTCATCCCAGTTCTGGCGGTGAGTCCACTGGCTGCTAAGCTTCCCTGGTGCCTCATTTCCTGTGAATGCAGCTCACTCCTGCACAATGGGCCAGGTTTGCCTTTCATCCACGCCCCCTTGAGTACCGCCCTCAGACCCCCAGCTCAGTCCCTAGGACCACTCAGCCAGCTCTGCTCACCCTGTTCCAGGGCCTGGAACCTTCCACCCAACTCAGCAAGTCCCTGTTCCACCTGCTTGTTGAGACCCTGCTCAGATGCCACCTTGCCCTTGGAGCTTCCCTTTATCCTCCCAACTAAAAACATCTGCATTCTCCTTGGATGCCCAGATCAGCCCTTGGGGCCTCCTGCAGTGTCCTCTCCAGTCCTCTTCATCGCACTGATTGTGCACGGAGTCCAGACACCAGGCTTATCTGCAGCAACATGGTGGGCTTGGAGGGTATTGTGCTCAGTGAAATGTCAGTCAGAGGAGGACAAATACTGTGTGCTATCACTGAGATGTAGAATCTAAAAATACTCAACCAACTAGTGACTGTAACAGAAGAGAAACAGACTCACAGATAAAGAGAACATACCAGTGGATACCATGGAGTGGGGGAGAGGGGAAGATGGGGGAGGGGATTAAGTGGTACAAGCTGTTACATATAAATAAATGAGCTATGAGGATATATCACACCACAGGAAACATGACTATAAATGAAGTGCAATCTTTAAAAATTGTGAATCACTATATTGTACACTGGGAACTTATATAATGTTGTACATCAACTATACTACAGTTTAAAAAAAAACAAACACCAGGCTTCCTGAGAGCAAAGTCTATGACAGAAGGAAATCCATTCCTTGGTAGGTGACCAACAAGTGTTGGCTGAATCAAAGGCTGGGTGACCTCTTCTGCCCTGGGGGTGTGGTGAAGGGGGTGCACAGCCTGGACTGGCACAGGCAGGGATGCTGTGCCTTTGGAGGAGAGCAAGGGTGTCACACACACCACACACAAATAGACACACCCCACCACACACACACACAACACACACACACCCCTCCCATCCACACACACCACCCCATCCAAACACACTACACACATGTATACACATATCACACACATACATGCGCATATATATGCCACACACCACACACACACCACACACACCACACACACCACACACACACCTCTCATCTACACACACCACACAGATATATACACATATCACACACATATGCCACATGCCACACATATACACACACCTCCTACCACACACCACACACACATACACACATATCACACACATGCCACACACCACACATACACCACACACACCACACATATACACACACTGCCCATCCACACACATCACACACGTATATACACACATCACACACATATACATGCACATGCCACACACCACACACAGCCGATACATACACACACCTCCCACCACAAACATATATATACCTATCACACACACATATGCCCCACACACACACACACACACACACACACACACACACACACCTCAGATGTGAGGCTCACAGCTCTCCTTGTTTGTTTTCAGGACTCACGGCTGCTTGAAGCTGAAAAGACAGACGCTGGGCCAAGGGCCTTGGCGCCAGCCCAGGGTAACTGGGACACCCGTGTTTGCAGAGAAAGCGTTTGTGAAGTGTGAAGAAATCAGAGCAGCGCTGTTCAAAAACTGTTTAAATTTCGCTCAAAATGTTCTATTTTGTGTAAGGAGAGAGTCCCTTTAGAAAAACACTTGCTGGCATTTGTGAACTGACGTTGCCATGGAGCCATTAACAGGAGCTGGCTACCAGGCATGGCAGTTAGTTCTGTGTGTGCTAAGTTGCTTTAGCTGTGTCCGACTCTGTGACCCCATGGATCATAGCCCACCAGGCCCCTCTGTCCGTGGGGATTCTCCAGGCAAGAGTACTGGAGGGGGTTGCCCTGCCTTCCTCCAGGGGATCTTCCTGACCCAGGGACTGAACCCACGTCTCTTACATCTCCTGTATTGGCAGGCGGATTCTTTACCACTAGTGCCTCCTGTGAAGTTAATTCTGTGGTTGTAGGTGAATTGAGCCCATAGCTCCTTTTGGGGAAAGCTGATGGGAAGGGGAAGCAAAGAGGCAAAAGTTGAAATAGTACCTCTTGTGATGGAGGATTTTCAACTCACTAGAGCAAGGCGCCTTTCTTTTTAGCATTGTCTTTATGCTTCCTTGCTGCACAGGAGAAAGGATGCAAAGCTTTCTCGCCAGTTATCTTGAGATGAGGGGTCCCACGCCCCACTCCTCAGTGGGTGCTCCAGGGGAGGACTCCTCGCCCCTTAGAGGGACAGTTGCCTCCTCTACAGAGTGAAGAAGAATGCAGTGCTCACTCCAAAGGGTGCTCATTTGTTCATTCATTCATTCAAAACACATCACACACACGTATTTGATGAGAGCTATGATGTACCAGGGCTGGTCCAGGTTTAGAGTCCGGGGTAAACAAGTCTAAGTGCCTTGCTTTTAAAAATCTTGGGAAAGACAAACTAGAAATACTTGAAGGGGTGCTGGGACTTACCTGGTGGTCTGGAGTTTAAGAATCTGCCTTCCAAGGCAGGGGACACAGGTTCAGTCCCTCATTAGGGAACTAAGATCCCACATGCTGTGAGGCAACTAAGCCCATGGGCCACAACTACAGAGACCTCATTTCACAACTATAGAAAACCCACAAAGACCCAGTGTAGCTAAAATATAAAATAGAAAAGAAGAGGTGATTTGAATACTGCCAGGTGCTATGCTATTAGGGGCTTCTCTGATATCTTAGTTGGTAAAGAATCCACCCGCAATGAAGGAGAACCTGGTTCAATTTCTGGGTTGGGAAGATCTGCTGGAGAAGGGATGGGCTACCCACTCCAGTATTCTTGGGCTCCCTTGTGGCTCAGCTGGTAAAGAATCTGCCTGCAATGCAGGAGACCTGAGTTTGATCCTTGGGTAGGGAAGATCCCCTGGAGAAGGGGAAAGGCTACCCACTCCAGTATTCTGGCCTGGAGAATTCCATGGACTGTATAGTCCATAGGATCACAAAGAGTTGGACACAACTGAGTGACTTTTGCTTTCACTTTCAGGTGCTATGAG
>SJYD01056164.1:2746-15026 GCA_006408635.1 Nanger granti | reverse complement strand
ACTCTGTGACCCCATGGATCATAGCCCACCAGGCCCCTCTGTCCGTGGGGATTCTCCAGGCAAGAGTACTGGAGGGGGTTGCCCTGGCTTCCTCCAGGGGATCTTCCTGACCCAGGGACTGAACCCACGTCTCTTACATCTCCTGTATTGGCAGGCGGATTCTTTACCACTAGTGCCTCCTGTGAAGTTAATTCTGTGGTTGTAGGTGAATTGAGCCCATAGCTCCTTTTGGGGAAAGCTGATGGGAAGGGGAAGCAAAGAGGCAAAAGTTGAAATAGTACCTCTTGTGATGGAGGATTTTCAACTCACTAGAGCAAGGCGCCTTTCTTTTTAGCATTGTCTTTATGCTCCCTTGCTGCACAGGAGAAAGGATGCAAAGCTTTCTCGCCAGTTATCTTGAGATGAGGGGTCCCACGCCCCACTCCTCAGTGGGTGCTCCAGGGGAGGACTCCTCGCCCCTTAGAGGGACAGTTGCCTCCTCTACAGAGTGAAGAAGAATGCAGTGCTCACTCCAAAGGGTGCTCATTTGTTCATTCATTCATTCAAAACACATCACACACACGTATTTGATGAGAGCTATGATGTACCAGGGCTGGTCCAGGTTTAGAGTCCGGGGTAAACAAGTCTAAGTGCCTTGCTTTTAAAAATCTTGGGAAAAACAAACTAGAAATACTTGAAGGGGTGCTGGGACTTACCTGGTGGTCTGGAGTTTAAGAATCTGCCTTCCAAGGCAGGGGACACAGGTTTAGTCCCTCATTAGGGAACTAAGATCCCACATGCTGTGAGGCAACTAAGCCCATGGGCCACAACTACAGAGACCTCATTTCACAACTATAGAAAACCCACAAAGACCCAGTGTAGCTAAAATATAAAATAGAAAAGAAGAGGTGATTTGAATACTGCCAGGTGCTATGCTATTAGGGGCTTCTCTGATATCTTAGTTGGTAAAGAATCCACCCGCAATGAAGGAGAACCTGGTTCAATTGCTGGGTTGGGAAGATCTGCTGGAGAAGGGATGGGCTACCCACTCCAGTATTCTTGGGCTCCCTTGTGGCTCAGCTGGTAAAGAATCTGCCTGCAATGCAGGAGACCTGAGTTTGATCCTTGGGTAGGGAAGATCCCCTGGAGAAGGGGAAAGGCTACCCACTCCAGTATTCTGGCCTGGAGAATTCCATGGACTGTATAGTCCATAGGATCACAAAGAGTTGGACACAACTGAGTGACTTTCGCTTTCACTTTCAGGTGCTATGAGCATAAAAAGAGGCAGTGATGGGTGAAGGTGGGTGAGTGCATTTGACCAAGGAACCGAGGAGGTGACCTTGAGCTGAGTTTGAAATGGTAAGAATCCAGCCATGGGAAGATCTGGGGAAACAAGGGTTCAGCCGACTGAAGTGTGAAAGGAAGAGTCTAGCGCAGCTCAGGGACATGCAGGAAAAAAAGCTTTGAAAAGATGAAATGGAAGTTCAGCCCGAAGGCTGAGCTTTGGGGCTGGTGAGGGCTACCTTCCGTGATGGGATCTCTGCATCTACCCCATGTCCAACTGCTGCCTGGCCCAGAGCTGGGCGGGGTTAGTCCTAGTGCTGCTGTTAGTGCCAGTCGTTAAGTCATGTCGGACTCTTTGCGACCCCCTGAACTGTAGACTGTCAGAGTCCTCTGTCCATGGGATTTTCCAGGTAAGAATACTGGAGTGGGTTGCCATTCCCTTCTCCAGGAGATCTTCCCGACCCAGGGATTGAACCAGGGTCTTCTGCATTACAGGCAGTTTCTTTACCAGCTGAGCCACAAGGAAAGCCACCTGGGTTTGGTTAGTATTTGTTAAATAAGCAACACAGACCAGGAATATTGACGTTGAATGAGCTTCCACCTTGAACTTAAGAGTCAGTCTCTCAGTGAAAGGAAAGCCTGAACATTTTGACATCAAATCACCTGGAGAGACTCATATGGGTAGCCAAAATACTGCAGAGACAAAACATACAATTTTACTCATTACTAAGAAAATCTACCTTGTTCAAGGCTTGTTCTGAAAACAACAACAACAACGTTTTCTCGGCTATTTGTTGAATGAAGATGTAAAAAAATGGGTTGTAATTAAGTCAGTAGTTTTCAGTAGTGGGAGTCCCTTGTTCAGCAAGATCAAACCATTCAGTCCTAAAGGAAATCAATCCTAAATATTCATTGGAAGGACTGATGCTGAAGCTGAAGCTCCAACACTTTGGTAACCTTATGTGAACATCCGACTCACTGGAAAAGACCTTGATGCTGGGAAAGATTGAGGGCAGAAGAAGGGGAAGACAGAGAATGAGATAGTTGGATGGCATAACCAATTCAATGGACATGAGTTTGAGCAAACTCTGGGAGATGGTGAAGAACAGGGAAGCCTGGCATGCTGCAGTCCATGGAGTTGCAAAGAGTCGGACATGACTTAGCAACTGAACAACAATAGAAACTAACTTTGGAATTAATATCAGATAGAAAGAGCATACCAATCTGTTATCTCGCCAACAGCCAGGAGATGGAAAAAACTTGGGCTTTGGCTCAAACCCCACCAGGGCCACTGGAAATGCTGGGTGATTTTGGGCAAGTTATTTAACCCCTCTTAGTCTCATATCCCTCACATATAAAACACCTGACAGGGTTACTGTGGGTATCCAAGGAGAAAATAAAAAAGAACCCCCAACACCATTCCCAGCAAGTAGTAACCACACAGTCATTGATTGATGAATCACAAAGAAACCACTCTCTGCCCTTCTGCCCCCTCCACCTCTAGGGCCAGGAACTCAAAGAGCCTGGTCAACTTTATAGTGACTTTGGAGGCAAATAACTCCCTATCTGACAGTCATTTCTGTAAAACCATAGGTTTGATGTGACCCCAATGTCGCATGAGGTCACCCTGCAGAAGATGCCATGTTTTGTCCTTCGCTGTATTCTCTCTAGAAGCAGAGGGGGTTGGTTGGGAAGCCAAGATGTGGCGGAGTTGAGTTGATGCCTAGAATTTTGCAACAAACCAAGTAAAAAAAATCAAAGTGACCTTCTCAAAAGCAATGGTCCCATCACGGCCGGGTGTGTAGCTGGCATTCCCACCCTGGTCTGGATTGCATGGGCTTTCGCCTCCCTTTTCCAGTAAACTTCCAGCAAGGCCAGCACAGCACTGGGCACCCAACCCCACCCCTGATTCCTTTGCCCTTTAAATACACTCCCAGTGATGCAGAGGTTTGCGCTGTCACTGCTGGGCAGAAGCAACTGACAGGAAATGCATTTCTTAGTTTCTTGTTAATTTTGAGGGGAGTATCTTTGTGAAGAAGTATTGCCAGGACAAGGTGGACCAAGACTTCCAGCAATTTTAATATTGGAGATTGGCACCAAAGTGTGATGTGCAGACTCCTTTGTCATCTTATCAGGCTGGTACTGGGCTTAGCAAGTGTCTCTGGAGTGAAAATTCCTGGCATCTGAGACTGCAGCACCTGGTGAAAATTCTGCTGATGCTGACAGGTGACAGTGACAAGATATTCTGGCTGCGGCCTGTCATTCTGAAATGCAAGGGCCTTGGGGCTCTCTGGTACCCACCAGGGGGTCTTCCCAGAGCCCTTGGTTGCTGTTGGACCAGTGGCTGCACTCCTTGGGGTCTCTTCCCTCTGGCCAGCCTTCTTTTCCTTGCTTGGCCCTCACCCTGCTCTCTCATCCTCCAGCCCCAATCAGGCTTCACTGCCTCCTGTGGATTTTCACCTTCTCTGCTGGCCCTGCTCTTCCTGTGATGAGATGGAACTTTGACAGGTTCCATTTCTGGCTCTGACCTTTCCCCAGCTCTTCCTCGCTCCTCCCGCTCCACCTTCTCTGGCCCCATTCATCTTGCATCTGTCCTCAGGCTGCCTCTTCTGACCTCCCCACCCTCTCATCTCTCCTTCCCACCTTCTCTTGTCAAGGGACTCTTTGGCTCGGTCTGAACGGTCAGGTTCAATTACTCAAGCAGAACCTTTGAATCTCCCTGACTAGCCGTTGAATGTCTTTGTTCCCTAGCTGAGCATCAGCTGATCTCAGCCCCAGTCAAGGTTTGCCTTGAGGGCCTTGGCTGTAAATCATCTTCTTTACTCAGTCCCAGACCTCTCCTCCTACCCCTTATCTCTTCTCTTTTTCCTCCCTCCTTCGAAGCCACATTTGTGGAGTACCTACTATGTGAGTGCCAGAACTGATACAGGAATGCTAAACAGGTGTCTACTCTTCAAATGTAAGTCTCCCAGGGAGATACTCATATGAAACTGAGCTGAGTCAAATATATTCTCTTTTTGCCAGAAACCAAAGAAAGCTCCGTGGGAGAAGGGGAAAGAGGGGTGATGGCTAGTTCTGTCTTCCAGCTTCCCATCACTTCTAGTTAGGAAGCCATTTTCCTTTCTCCCTTACCCCAGGGAGCAAAGCATCATGGGAATATCCTGGATGCAATCCAGGCTTAAACACAGTTTCTCAGTCTCACAACTGTAGACATTTGGGACTGTATGATTCTTTGTTATGGAAAGCTGTCCTGTGCATTGTAAGATATTTAGAAGCATCTCTAGTCTCTAATACTAAATGCCAGTTGCATCTCAGAATAGTGACAACCAAAAGTGTCTGCAGACATTGCCAAATGGCCCCTGAGGAGCAAAATCGGCCCTGGTTGAGAATCACTGGGCTACACAATGGGCCCAGGTCCAACTCATTCTCCTGGTAACCATGTTGGTCAGTGTTCAAGACTCCAAGAAGGATGGGGAAGAGTCAGTCTGTCCATAACAGTGCTAGGGTTGCTTCTGGTCTGTTCTGGGGATTCATTTTAGTCTTATTTTTGGTTTCTTACATATACATTTCTTTGTGCTCAACATTTAATAGGAGTGTTAGATGGTAGATGCTGAGGGGTTACCTACCAGCATTTATTCTCCACCAAAATCCACCCCCTTCCACATAGCCACGAGGCTAGGGGAGAGGGGTAAGAGGGTGAGAGGTGGGCCAACTGGCCGTGTGATTTTCTGCCCACCCCCACATCAGTGGGAATTACCTGGGAATGAGTATGTTACCCAGTTCTGGCTAACAAGGCAACAGAAGTGCGAGGGCTTCTAGGAGAGGGTCTCTCACTGGCAGATGCTGCGGGAGACCTCACCTCCTCTTTCTCCATCATGGCTTGTGTGCAGATGTAAACTGGGGCTTGCCGTAGTCACCTTGCTCCCAGCAGGAGACTGAAGCCATCATTAAAGATGGTTGAGTGAAGATTTGGAAAGGACCTGGGTCCTTGGTGTCATGGCCAAGGCTCTGAACAGCCTCAGCCTGCCCTCCCTTTGACCTTCCTTGTGGGTAGCATCAGATTCTCTATTGACTAAGCCAGTTTAAGCTGGGGGATACCCCTGAGGAAGGAATCCCTTGCTATGGTTGAGTGAAGATTTGGAAAGGACCTGGGTCCTTGGTGTCATGGCCAAGGCTCTGAACAGCCTCAGCCTGCCCTCCCTTTGACCTTCCTTGTGGGTAGCATCAGATTCTCTATTGACTAAGCCAGTTTAAGCTGGGGGATACCCCTGAGGAAGGAATCCCTTGCCATGGCATCATTTGGAAGAGATGGTAGAGGGCTCAGTGGAGGAGAGAAGCTAGATCATTCCCCCCCCCGCCGCGCCGAAACAGCCAGATCTCCAGCCCTACCTCCTCAGGCTTTTGTTGTCATCAGGCAGACTGGGACGCCTGCTCCTTGGGTGGGGGTCATGCATGGCCTCAGCTTATTTCTCAGCCCCAGCTCTCCCCAAATCTGCAACCACTATTTGCATCAGCTCAAGATGGAAATATCCGATCCCAATTTCCCTTCCTGATTTCTAATCCACGGTAGGCAAAGAGAAAAATTAAAAAAAAAAAAAAAACACCTTTGAAATAGATGACTCTAAACTGAAACCCAAATAACATAACAGCTTTCAAACTGGCACTTGCAATTGGGCTGAGCAAACCTAATTCCATATCAAAGGAACAGGAAAGTATTTTAATTATCTCATTCTCATAATGGGAGAGGAAACTGGTTCCACAGGAGGTAAACACCCTAAGCCACAAGGTTTCCCTGTAAATTACAATGCTCAACTTGAACTGACAAGGAGAGGGGACGCTTCTTCCTGTTTGATGGTGTTCCCTGACGTGTGGCCTTTTACTATAGTCATAAAAAGGCAGTAAATTAGGAAGGCGCTGTAAAATATCATCGGAACCAACTGGGATCAACCATGAGAAGCCAAATTTCCAGTCAAAGCCTTGAAAATGAGGGAAACATGAAAGGCATTCAACCAGTTCCCAGGGCAGAGTCCCCAGCCATGGAGAAAGTAGGCCAGCACTTCCGAAGGTGCAGAGTGGCAGGTCTGGAGCCGTGCACAGAGCAAGAGAGGGGCCCACAGAAGTGGAGAAGAGGGCTGCCCTCTCCTCAAGCGTTACCCTCTTGGGGTGGGTTCTGCTCAGGCTTGGTACAAGTTGGAGAAGCAGCTTGGTCTGAAATGCTGTCCTCTTATTTACCACTCAGGTAACACTTTGAGTTACTCTGTGCCAGGCACTGTAGGTGTGGAAATAGAAGAGGGAGCCTCTGTCCACAGGGTCCAGAAGCAGGAGACAGATGATATATCAGCCACATGGTCTGATGAGATCAAGGTTAGCCGAGATAACAGTAAGGGATATTAGAGCTGATGGCCGCAGTGGGAAAAATGCCTGGTTGCTGGGTGAGCGCTGCCTTTTGAAACCAGCCTCAAGTCCACCTGAATAATTCAGGAGCACCTAGTCTATGGCATGGGGTAGGGCTGAGCCCCTGCCTGGCCAATGCTAAAAAAAGTAAATGTTTATCTATGGCAGGCATGGGGCTATAGGCTATATAAGTCTTTCTGTCTTGAATCTGCTTGAGAACCTTATCAAGCCCTGTTATGATGATTGGCTCCTCTTAAAGGCTTAGGAAATGGGCTCAAAGAAGTTAGGGAACCTCCTTTCGGTGACAGTTTCATGCTAGAGGAGCCAGTCATAGAACCCAGAGCAGTCTAATTTTGCTCTGACTGGTTCGGCTCCCATGCTAAATATGTGAATGGCTGAGACTCTGGACTCCACTTGTTGGATTATTTCACAGTCGAGAAGACCAGATCTGACAGTAAATCTGTATGAGGAACATAGATCCTGATCCTCTGGAAATAGTGTCTTGGACACATTAAATAGTGCGTGTCTGTGTGTGTGTGTCTGTGTGTGTGTGTGTGTGTGTGTGTGTGTGCGTGTGCATTGACCAACATCTTCAGGGTGAGCCCTACCAGTAGGACACTCATCCCTTGCCTGGGTGCCCTGGGTATTGGAGTGTCTGATTAGTGGGGGAAGATGCTACCCCAAGATCTGAGCACTAGTCAGCTTTGAGGCCTTATTTGCTCTGCTGATATGCTAGTCTGAGAACCAGAGGGTAAACTCAGGCCCCTCCAGGAAACTCCTCAAGCTTTTGAAGTTTTCTCCCCTTTCCTTGGTTCCAGAAAGAATTGCCTTGGGCGACTTCAGTCCAAAAGTGGGTGCTGATAAGCCCTGAAGTTTTCTTCCTGCTTCACCTGACTCTGCTTCTACACTTTTCTGCCATCACCTCCTCCCCCATTGGAGGTGGAGAGGGTACTATAGATAAGTCTTTCTGATATTTAAAGCCAGGATTGAGAGACGCCCCTCTTAGCCAAGAGTGGGCCCTCATGACCCACGTAACTTGGTCTCCTGGATTCTAGGTCATGGCACTGTGACCCAGCAGCCTCCTGGCTGGAGGAGAAGGTCAAGGCCACCAAAACTGCTCATAACTGAGCCCACAGGAGGCTTGGATATCATTCCTGGCCCCTTCTCTTGGCTCCCAACAGCCTCAGTTCCTTGTGGGAAGGGCTGTTTATAAAACAGAAAGAGCAGTTACAGCCACGTGTACCTCGAGAGCTCAGTCCTCCATGTCTTAGAGGGGAAATTTCACTGCAGCTGACACCTGTGGGATGGCAGGACTTATTTGGGAGACAGATTTATAATAAACAGCCTTATTTTATAGAGCCCCAAATATTTGCACAAAAATGAGCCCACCATATAACTTGCTCCATTTTTCTCCCTGCTGTCACTGGGTATATCTCTCTATTTTATTACTTTATTTTCCAGTTCCTCCAGCTCTGCACTCACCTCTCTCTTATTCCCACCACAGCTGTCAATCTGGGGCTCCATCCTCCTCCCCTTCATGCTTCCCTCTCTGTTAGTACCCCACCTCCACCACTTCAGGGGCCTTGGCCTCTCCTAGACCCCTCCCTTCCTTTAGGAATCTGGGCAGCAACAGCAGTGTGTCCTGGAGAAGGAGCCCTCTCTCAGAAGCCCTTACATCCCAGTCGGCAGGGAGGCCTTCTTTTTCAGTAACACGGACAGAGCTTCTGGCCACTGTTCTTTTAATAGACTTGGTCTTGGCCTGGAGCCTTCAGGAAGCTTCCTTGCCTTATCTCTTAGCATTCCTAACACTATAAAGTAAACCCCAAGTGGTTTCTAACCTCCTACTACCCCAAGACACAGGCTCAATAACAGGGTGAGAAATGTATGAAAAAAGGAGCAATTTTGATTTCAAAGTTCTGCTGACATGTGAGTGCTCTAAAGGTTTATATACACAGAACGCCCTGCTTGAAATATCACTTTGAATTCCATCCATGCCATCGTGCCTCTAATGTGCTTCTGTTTTGGTTTCTCTCAGCAATGGGAGCCTTTGTGTTTTAATAATCGGAGGCACAAGGAAGAGGAAAATTATAGCTGGGGATGCCCAGGCTTGGCTCTTCATCATCCAAGTTAAATTTGGCTGAATTGAGAGAAAACATCCTTTTAAAAGGGTGGTAAATGGGAATAATAATCTCGTACATTTACAAAACACTGGGTATTTTCAAAGCCCTCATGCATTCATTAACTCATTAGGTTTTTTTCCAGTAAACCTGTTCCAAACATCCCACAAATAGGAGTAGGAGGCTGAGGAGGCTAGCTTGGTAAATGGAGAAACTGAGGCTATGGGTGTGTTAGTGACTGGCTAGAGGTCATTCACAGTGGCCAAACTGGGCAGGTTGGACAAGGCCATGAGGTGGCAATGCTAGCCATCCCCTTTAACAGCCACCCGCCTCTCTGTGCCTTATCCACTTCCCTGAAGTGATCTTCCATCTCTCCTCCTATCAAACAGTCTCTCCAAACAGAGGTGCCACTCAAACCCCTCACAGGAGTGCCTGGTTTTTTAGGAGAATTAAAGTCCAAAGCAGAAGGGAAAAAAATCCATAAAATCAGCAATGAGTCTTTGTCTATTGAGCATTTACTTTGGGCTAAGACATGTGTTGTGGGCTTCCCAGGTGGTGCAAGTGGTAAAGAACTTGAACGCCAATGCAAGAGATGCAAGAGACTTGGGTTTGATTCCTGGGTCAGGAAGATCCCCTGAAGTAGGAAATGGCAACCCACTCCAATATTCTTGCCTGGAGAATCCCATGGACAGAGGAGTCTGATGGGCTACAGTTCGTGGTGTTGCAAAGAGTCGGACACAACTGAATGGCTGAGCACACATGCATTATGCATAAGACATATGCTGTGTCTTTGACATGCATTATTTCATCCAGCCTCCTCAACAATTCTGAGGAGGCTTTAGTTCCATTTCACAGCTACAAAAACTGATGTTCAGAAGATGATAGCTAGGTAGTGTTTGGTCACGTCCACACCGAGGTAGCCGACTACAAAGCCCAAGCTCCCAATTTACTTCCTGTTTGTCTCCGAGAGCAGTTTTTAGCATCGACGTGAGATGGGGTATGAGGTCTGCTTTGCCCATGTAACCTACGAGTGGCCAACTTCCTTGAGCTGCTCCTGGAGGACCAAAGTGCTGTGGTCTCTGACATCCCCTGTTCTGAGGCTACCCCTCTACTTGGCATTGTTCAGGATGGGAAGTCCATGGACCACGTCCTGGATGTGGCAATGACATTCGTGCAGCATTGCAACATTTCAGAAAATGAGTTGCTGTGTGGATGGATGAATAAGTGAATGAATGAATGAATGAATGAAGAGGGTCTGATCTTTCTAGGTGTGCAGACGGGGGGCCAGGCAGCAGAAAGGCAGTAGCAGTCAGGACATGTAGCACCTGACCTGGCTCAGAGCCCAGATCCTGAATACAAGACCCCCTCACCTGGCCCCTGCAGCGTATGTTCCTCCCTCCCCTGTCCAGCAGCATCAAAAGTGCCTGACAACCAAGGGGAAGTGAAAGCAGTTACCCCAGTCTTCCCAGGGTTCAAGGTGAGTGAGGAGGGTGGGAGCCTCAGAGTGTCAGGGGGGCCCCAACAGATAAGCCTGATATGACGGCGTTCATGGTCTAGCCGGGGTTGGGAAGGCCAATGGGGGATTGTTCCAGGCTGTCTCTGGGCTTGGTGTCATTTATAGGTTCTGGAAATTTGTTACTGTTGATAACAGTGACGAGCCATAAACATCTCAGAGTGAGGAATGTTAATAACATGGGAGGCATTTTTTAAGTGGTGGCTTTGGGGAGCCTTTGGCATGTCAGAGCCAAAGGGGCGGCTGTTGTCGCTGTCGTATATCTGGGAAGTTATTCCGGGAAGGTCGTGCAGGGCCTCTGTTGTCATTATGTACAAAATATTTCAATTTTCCAGAATAGAGTCAGTTCTGGCATCAATGAATCTTCATCTTTTCTCCTTTTTATGTCTCCCTGTTTGTCTCTGGGGTCTGGTTTTGTGTGAGTAGGAGAAGATGGGCATAAATAGGTGGCTGGGGCTGGAACGAGACACAGAGCTGTGAAGTAGGGGGCACGGTTAGGAATACAGGATGAGCCCCCAAGGCCCTCTGAGGGGTGGGGAGAAGCTTGACTGGCTCAGGGCCTGAAAGGATCCCCTCAAACAGCTTGCACCACAACTCATCCGCTCCAGACACACCACTCCCCAATGCAGCCTGAACCTCCTGGCCTTGTCCTTCTGCTCACAAGGTCATTTCTCCTGCTATCATAGCTTTTCTGCCTGCCCACCCCCTGAGTCCAGCCTGCCCCTGCGGCCTACCACTCTTATCCCATGGAGAGCCAGTGCAGTCGGTGAGATTCACCCAGCACCTAATCACATGCTTTGCCATGTCACAACTCCTGTTCCCCACTTGGCAATGGGTCTTAACTCTCATCCCATTTAACTTGTCCTGAATTTGTCATCACCTCCTTGTGGGCAAGGACCATATCACACACGCTTCCGCAGGCTCTGAAGGGGATGCCTGCTGTTTCTGCACCTCTGTGCATCCTCTCCTTCGGGGCCTGGTGAACCACTGCCGGTTCTCCAGACCCTGACTCTGGCTTTCTTGGCTCCTGTGCTGGTCTGGGTGCTTCGGGGGCAGCCACACTGATCATCTTCCAGCTTGCACCCACGGCTTAGGACCCCCTTCCCTCCTGGCCTGTCTAGCACAGCACAGTGCTGGGCACACAGCAGGTCTTAACTAAATGAGTGGGTGAAGGACAGGACTTCATCAGGGCATCAGTTAGGATGCAGGGGCTTGGCTCTGCATTCCATTTCCAAGGGGAAAAGCTAGTTGCATGGCCAGAACTAGAGTTCATACCCAGCCCCGGGTTATCCATGGGTTAGACACCATTGCTGGATGGCTCCCAGCTCCCTCTCTCCCAGGTCCTTTAAGCTGTGGCTCATGGGTCTGGTTGGGCACCTCCTGATGCCATGAGGGAGGGACATAAAGATTTCCCAGCTGGGGCCTCCACCTTCAGGAAACACACACTTGGAGGGGGCGATTAGACTGGTGTGATCAACAAAGAACATGTGGGTGTTTGGAGGAAAAGAGCAGCCAGGGTGCAAGGGGGTTGTTGGACAGAGAAGGGGGTGTAAAGCTGGGGATCTTTGCTTCCCATATGTCTCTTCCACTGCCTTATACTCCACCTGAACCTTGTCTTTGAAATGCCTTATTAACCGACAAAGGGTAGTCACGGCCCCCATAAGTCCCAGCAGGATGGCTCCAGCCCTTTGAGCACTGGCCTGGCTTGCACTCTTGGTTCTAGAAATGTCAGGATGGCCACGCCTGGCCAGCTTCCCTCCAGTGCCCCGCCCCCTCCAAGCAACACAGGCCAGCACTGTCACAGACAGAGGTGGAGCTGGGGGAAGCACAGAGCCATGAGGACCAGGCGGCCACACCAGGGATAACCCTAGGGGTAGGGGTGCAGGTGAGGGGCAACCTGGGGCAACAGCAGTCCTGGTTCTGCCCAGGTGCCCAAAAGCCTCTGGGGAAAGAAAGGTGCAGTTTCAACTGCACACAGCTTTTGTAAGACTCT
>SJYD01056162.1:13461-27840 GCA_006408635.1 Nanger granti | reverse complement strand
GCTGGTCAGGCAAGTAGCCAAGCACGCGTTTAGGTGAGACGAAGCCTGTATCCTCTGTTGGAGCATCAGGGTAACCCCAAGTTCTTGTTCAGGACGGTCGATGGAAGCTCAGGCACTGGCCTCAGCACAAGTCGAGGACAGGGCACCCAGAGATGATTGGATAGTAATCCCCAGAGGTGACTGGCAACTGGCACGGAGAATGTCCTCTCCTGATGCCACAGGGGCGCGTCCCCGGGCTCCTCGTCCTAACTCTAGAATCCCTGCCACAACTCGAGAAACATCAGAAGTTTCTGCTTTTCAAGTGGGGTGAGGCCCTTATCCGATCCAGCTTCTCGTGGGAATTCACTCTTTCCCTCTTGGACGTCGAAGGCCTCATTCACTCACTTGCTGTAACACAAGGATTTCACGGCCACAACCATCGCACCCAAGAAGAATCCCAATGGACCGGCTGCGACTCAAGAGGAGCCCAGTTTGTCCCTGCTAAGCAAAAACATGAGACCTGTGGCACCTCAAGTGAAAGCCAAAGTTCCCTGTGTTCGCTCAAATGGAAAGCCTGACACTGCTGCTGCAGCTCGGGGGGGGGGGGAGCGACTGTGCACCTCTCCAAGCGAGAGGAGACCTTATTCCCCATTGGAGGCTTCAAGGGAACCCCAAAATCCAGGACAGCAAGGGCAAGGAAAGTTCAGCCTCCTGCCTCAATCCAGACAAAGACAGACGACCCGGAATCGACTAGGGAGGAATCCCCAGAGTCCAATAGCAACTCGCACAGAGACTGGCCTCTCCTGAGGCCACAGGGGTGGGTCTCTGACGTCCCTGTCGTTACTCGAGAGGACTCCACCACAACTGGAATAAAAACATGAGCTTCTCTCTTACAGGCAGGGTGAGNGGAATCCCCAGAGTCCAATAGCAACTCGCACAGAGACTGGCCTCTCCTGAGGCCACAGGGGTGGGTCTCTGACGTCCCTGTCGTTACTCGAGAGGACTCCACCACAACTGGAATAAAAACATGAGCTTCTCTCTTACAGGCAGGGTGAGCCCCTTGTCTGTTGTGGCATCTCAGGGGAAATCACCCCTTCCTTCTTGAACTTGGAAACTGTCCTTCACACTCTTGCTGCGATCCACAAAGTTCCCCAATCCACCTGTCCACACTCGAGAGGTAAAAGGAGGGTAATGCTGCAATTCATGAAGAGCCCCGTTTTCCCCTACTCAGCTCCAGATGAGGGTTCCTTTCCCTGCTCCGTCGAGAAAGGATTTCCGGTGCTCCCCTCACCTCCCAACAAGAGGCGCTGTCCCCAGGAGTGTCTAGAGAATTCCAGGGGTTGTGCGACCTTTTGCCAAGACCCCTAGTTTTATCAGTTCACTCCAAATGAAACTTATTGCCCTGCACTGCCTCTACGATCACCAGGAGGATTGACTCACGCCACACTGGCACATGTGACAGCCCTGTGGCACTTCGGGGGCAAGCCACAGATCCCTGTGCCCACTCGAATGGGAAGCCTGACACTTCTGCTGCAGCTCGGAAGTAAAGCGGCCGTGCACGTCTCCACGGGAGATGAGGCCTTACTCACCTGTGGAGGCTCCAGGGGATCCCCAAGACCCAGTCAGCACAGGCGAGGAAAGCTCAGGCTCTGGCCTCAGCAACAGATGAGGGCTGAGGACCTGGCATCGACTGGGGAGGTATTTCCAGAGTCCCCTCGTAACTTGCACAGAGACTGGTTTCTCCTGAGGGCACAACAGCGGGTCCATGAGGTCCTGAATTATCTCGAGTAGGCTCCACCCGAACTGGAGAAAAAACCGGAGCATCTCCCCTGCAGATAGGGTGAGATCTTCGTCCAGTGTGGCATCTCGGGGGTAACCACCCCTTCACTCTTGAACCTGGAAAAGGTCATTCACACCCTTGCTGCGATCCACGAAGTTCCCCAACACACCCTTCCTCACCCGAGAGGAACACTGAAGGTCCGCACTGACTCAGGAGGAGCTCGGGTTTTCCCTACTCATCTCCAGATGAGCGTCCCTTTCCCTGAACCATTGGGAAAGTAATCACGGCGCTCGGCATCCCAAGAGAGTGCATTCTCCTCAGGAGAGTCAGGAGGTACTCTAGGGGTCATGCCACCATCTCCAAGACCCCCAAATATCTCCGTCTACTCCAGATGAACCTGATATTCCTTCCCTGCCTCGACTGTCACACTTAGGATTGACTCACGTCATGCTAGCGCTTGTGACAGACCTGTGACACCTCGAGGGAAAACCTCAGATCCCTGTGTCAACTTGATGGGAAGCCTGACACTGCTGCTGCAACTCGGTAGGAAAGCGGACACGCACATCTCCACACAAGAGGAGGCCTGAATCCCCTGAGCAGTTTTCAGAGGAACCCCAAGGCCCATATCAGCAATGGCGAGGAAAATTCAGGCTCTGATCTCAGATCCAGATGATGTATTGACTCACGTCACGCTAGCGCGTGTGACAGCCCTGTGGCACCTCGAGGGAAAGCCTCAGATCCCTGTGTCCACTTGAAGGCAAGCCTGACACTGCTGCTGCAAATCGGAAGGAAAGCGGACATGCACATCTCCACACAAGATGAGGCCTGTAGCCCCTGTGCAGTTTTCAGAGGATCCCCAAGGCCTATATCAGCAATGGCGAGGAAAACTCAGGCTCTGATCTCAGATCCAGGTGATGCCTGAGGACCCGGCATCAACTGTGGTGTAATCATCAGATGCTCCTGTGAAGGAAAGCGGACATGCACATCTCCACACAAGATGAGGCCTGTAGCCCCTGTGCAGTTTTCAGAGGATCCCCAAGGCCTATATCAGCAATGGCGAGGAAAACTCAGGCTCTGATCTCAGATCCAGGTGATGCCTGAGGACCCGGCATCAACTGTGGTGTAATCATCAGATGCTCCTGGCAACTCGCGCGGGGACGGTCCTCTTGTGAGGCCACAGGTCGGGTCCCTGAGGTCCCTGTCATAACACGAGAGACCCCGACACAACTCGAAAAAAACCAGGAGGTTCTCACCTGAAGGTGTGTTTAAGCTGCAGTACCCTACAGCGTCTCAGGGGGAAATCACCCCTTCCCTCTTGAACCTTCAAAGAATTCATCACACCCTTGCTGTGACACACAGGGTTCCAAGACATACCGGACCACACATGAGAGGAACACCGAGGATTCCATACTACTCAAGAGCAGCCCCGTTTTCCCCTGCTCAGCTACAGACGAGAGTCCCTTTCCCTGCTTCAGAGGGAAAGGTTACCCAGCGCTCCCCTTGCACCCCAGGAGGAGGCACTCTCTCCAGGATAGTCGGGAGAAACTAGAGGGATCATGCCACCATTTCCAAATATCTCAAAATGTCTCAGTCCACACCAGATGAATCGGATTGCCCTGCACTGCCTCCACTGTCACCCTAAAGATTGACTCACGCCACTGTGGCATGTGTGAAAGCCTTGTGGCACCTCGAGGTAAAGGCACAGATCCCCGTGTCCACTCGAAAGGAACTCTGACACTGCTGCTACAACTTGAGAGGAAAAGAAACATGCACTGGCTCCCTGTGAGATGAGGCCTGACTACCATGTGGAGACACCAGGGAAAAACCAAGACACATGTCAGCACGGGCGAGGAAACTCAGGCTCAGGCCTCAACTCCGGACGAGGACTTATGACCCAGCACCGACTGGGTAGAAACCCCGAGAGGGCCCTCGCAAGTCGCACAAAGACTAGCATTTCCTGAGGCCAAAGAGCAGGTCCCTGGGGAACTGATAAAACACGAAAGACCCTGCTGCAACTAGAGAAAAACCAACAGCTTTTCCCCTGCAAGTACAATCAGGACCTTGTCCACTGCAGCGTCTCAGGGGAAATCACCCCTTCCTTCTTGAACCAGAAAGGCTGCTTCACCCTCTTGCTGTGACCCACGAAGTTCCCCAACCCATATGACCCCACTCGAGAGGAACTTCGAGTGTCCTGCCGCCAACAGGGAAGGAATACCGAGAGGACCCTCGCAACTCCCACAGAGACTGGCCTCTCCTCAGGCCACAGGGGTGGTTTCCTGGGTCCACACTTGTTACTAGAGAGGACCCCGCCACAACTCAGAAAAATCAAGAGGATGCACGATTTCCCCTGCTAAGCTTCAGACGAGTGTACCTTTCCCTACTCTGCAGGGAAATGATTCCCAGCGTTCCCCTCGCATCCCAAGAGTAGGCACTTAACCAAGAAAAGGGGAGGGGACTCCAGGGGTCGTGACACCATTTGCCAAGACCCCTATGCCTCAGTCCACTCCAGATAAACCTGATTGCCCTGCACTGCTTCGACTGTCACCAGAGGATCGACTCACACCACGTTGGCATGTTTGACTTCCAAGTGACAAATACAGGGCAAGACACAAATCCCTGTGTCCACTTAATGGGGAGCCTGACACTGATGCTGCAGCTTGGGAGGAAAGTGGCCGTAAACGTCTCCACACGAGACGAGACCTGACACCACTGTGGAGGCTCCAGGGAAACCCCAAGACCCATGTCAGCACGGGCGAGGAAAGCTCAGGCTCTGGCCTCAGCTCCAGACGAGGACAGATGATGCGGCGCCAACTGATGCAGAAACCCCAGAGGACCATCGCAACTCACATGGAGACTGGCCTCTCCTGAGGCCACAGGGGCGGGTCTGTCATGTCCCTGTAGTAACTCGAGAGGACCCCTCCACAATTTGGGAAAACAAGCAGTTTCTCTCCTGCAGCAAGTGAGGCCCTTGTGCTTCGTGTCCTCTTGGAAGAAATCACCCCTTTCCTCTTGGACCTCAAAAGGCTCCTTTAAACACTTGGTATGTCCCATGAAGTTCCCCCACCATCGTTCACTTCGAGAGGAACACCGAGGAACCTGCGGTGAATCAAGACGTGCCCCGTGTTCCTGTCCTCAGCTCCAGATGAGGGTCACTTTCCGTCCTATATCGGGAAAGGATTCAACGTCCTTCCCTCGCATTCCAAGAGCAGGTGCTCTCCCGTGGAATGTGGGGAAGAACTCCAGGCCTCGTTCCACCATTTCCCAAGTCCCTCAAAAGCTTCATTCCACTCCAGATGAACCTGATTGCCCTGTGCTGACTGGAATATCACCTGGCGGATTAAATCACGTCACTCTTGCACGTGTGACAGCACTATGGCACCTCAAGGGCGAACCACAGTTCCCTGTGTCAGCTTGACGGGAAGCCTGACACTGCTGCTGAGGCACATGGGGAACATTGGCATACACGTCTACAAACATGTAGAGGTCTCACACTCCTGTGGAGGCTCCAGGGAACACCAAACTCAGGTCAGCATGGGCGAGGAAAGCTCGGACTCCGGCCTCAGCTCCATAAGAAGACTGAGGACTCGGCGTCGAGTGGGGATGAAACCCCAGAGGCCTCTTGCAACTCGCACCAAAACTGGCCTCACCTGAGACCACAGGGGCGGGTCCCTGGGGTCCGCTTCAACTCAGTAGAATCCCGCCTGAACACAAGAAAAACCAAGAGTGTCTTCCCTGCATGCAGGTTGAGGCCCTTTTCCACTGTGGCATCTCTGGGGAAAACACCCCTTTCCTCTTTGACCTAGAAAGGCCCTTTCACACCCTTGCTGTGACCCACGAAGTTCCCTGACCCACCCGTCCAAACTCAGAGGAACACCGAGGGTTTTGCCGTGACTCAAGGCAGAACCGTTTTACCCTGCTTATCTCCAGATGAGGTTCCCTGTCCTTGCTTTGCTGAGAAAGGTTTCCCACACATCCCTTGCATCTGAAGGTGGCACTCAAACCAGGAATCACGGTCAGAACTCCATGGGTCGTACCACCATTCCCCAAGAACCACAAATGCCTCAGTCTGCTCCAGATGAACCTGAATGCCCTGAACTGACTCGACTCTCACTCCTAGGATCGACTCAAGCCTAGCTGGCAAGTGTGACAGCCCTGTGACACGTTGGTGGAAAGCCACAGATCCCAGTTTTCGCTCGACAGGAAGACTGACACTGCTGCTGCAGTTTGAGAGGAAAGTGTCTGTACACGTTTCCCCACAAGACAAGGCCTGACTCCACTGTAGGGGCTCCAGGGGTACCCCAAAACACATGTCAGCATGGGTATGGAAAGTTCAGCGTCTGCCCTCTGATTTAGACAAGGACTGAGGACCTGGCACAGCCTGGGGTAGGAATCCCCATAGGCCCCTTGGAACTTGCACAGAGACAGGCCTCTCTTGAGGCCACAGGTGCGGGTCCCTGCGGTACAAGACATACCTCGAGGGGACCCCACCACAACTCGAGAAAAACCAGGGGCTTCTACCCTGCAGGCAATGTGAGGCCCTAGACTGCTGCGTCGTCTTAGGGCAAATCACACCTTTCCTCTTGGACGTTGAAAGGCACCTTCACACGATTGTTGTGACCCACAAAGTTCCCTTACCCACGTGCCAATACGAAAAATACAACGAGGCACCAGCTGCGACACAAGATGAGCCCCCATTTCCCCGGCTCAGTTCCAGATGAGGGTCCTTTTAACTGATCCCTCAGGAAAGGATTTCTGGCGCTCCCCTCCCATTCCCGGAGGAGGGGATTGCAACAGGAGACTCGGGAGGAACAGCAGGGTTTGTTGCACCATTTCCCAAGACTGTCAAATGCCTCATCCACTCCAGATGAAACTGATAGCCCTGCACCGCCTCGACTGTCACCCCGAAGATTGACTCACTCCTTGCTGGCAAGTGTCTCAGACCTGGGCTAAACTGACTGCAAGCCAAAGATCCCTGTGTTCACTTGACGGAGAGCCTGACATTGCTGCTGAAGCTCGGGAGGAATGTGGTGGTGCACGTCTCAGCGTGAGACGTGGCCTGACACCCTTGTGGGGGCTTAAGGGGAACCCCAAGTCCCATGTCAGCATGGGCGAAGAAAGCTCAGACTCCGCCCTCAGCTCCAGACGAAGGCTGAGGACTCGGCACAGACTGGGGAGGAATCCCCAGAGGCCCCTCGATATTTGTACGGAGACTGGAATCTACTGCGTCTACAGAGGCGGTCGCTGGGGTCCACACCGTAACTTGAGAGGACCCCGCCACTACTCGAGAAAAACCAGGAGCTTCTCCCCTGAGGCGGGGTGAGGCCCTTGTCCTCTTAGGTATCTCGGGTTAAATCACCCCTTCCCTCTTGAATCTCGAAACGCTCCTTCATACCCTTGCTGAGATTCACGAATTTCCCAACCTACTTGTAGCCACTTGAGAAAAACACGGAGGGTACCACCATGACTCAAGAGAAGCCTCGTTTTCCCCTTCTCACCTTCAGATGAGGGTCCCTTTCACTGCTTCATCAGGAAAGGATTCCCGGCGGTGCCCACGTATCCCAAGAGGAGGTGCTTACCACAGGGGAGTCGGAAGACACACCAGGTGTCGTGCCACCATTCCCCAATACTCCAGAATGGATCGTCCACTCCAGATGAACATGAGTGTCCTGCACTGCCTCGATTGTCACACTGAGGTTCGACTCACACCACGATGGAACGTGTGACAGCCCTGGAGTACCTTAAAGGCAAGACACAATTCCCTGTGTCTGCTAAAGCGGAGAGTGACACTGCTGCTGCCGCTTGGGAGGAAAGCGACCATACGCGTCTCCATGTAAGATGAGGCCTGACACCCCTGTGTGTTCTCCACGGGAACCCACAGTTCCATGTCTGCACAGGAAATGGAAGGTTAGGGTCTGGCCTCAGCTCAGGAGGAGGATGCCAACTTTACGCCTATGAGGAAGAAATCCTTTGAGGCCCCTCACACGGTTACTGGCTTCTCTGGAGGCCACAGGGGCAGATCTCAGTCGTCCCTGTCGTAACTCGAGAGGACCCCTCCACAACTCGAGAAAAACCAGAAGCTTCTCCCCTGCCGGTGAGTCAGGCCTTTGTCCGCTATGGCGCCTTGGGGGAAGTCACCCCTTCCCTCTTGGACCTCGAAAGGCTCCTTATTACCCTTGTTGTGACCCACGTAGTTCCCCGACCTACCCATCCCCACTCGAGAGGAACACCGAGGATCCCGCCTTGACTCAGAAGGAGTCCGGTTTTCCAATGCTCCGCATCAGATGAGGGTCCCTTATCCTGCTCCGTCAGGAAAGGATTCGTGGCGCTCCACTCGCATCCCAAGAGGATGAGCTTGCACCAGTAGTGTCGGGAGGAACACCAGGGATCGTGCCACCATTTCCCAAGACTCCTGAATGCCCCGTCCACTCCAGATGACCTTGACTGCCCTGCACTGCTTCGACTGTCATGCGGACGATCGACTCACACTACACTGGCACGTGTGAGATCTCTGAGGTACCTCGAGGCAAGCCACAGATCCCTGTGTCCGCTCGACGGGGAGCCTGTCATTGCTGTTACAGCTCGCTTTGAAAGCAGCCGTGCATGTCGCCTTGCAAGATGAGGCCTGATCCCCTGTGGTTCTCTAGGGGAACCCACAGACCCATATAATCACAGGAAACCAAAGCTCAGGCTCCACCCTCAGCTCCAGACGAGGACTGAAGACCCAACACCGAATTGGAAGGGATCTCCAGAGGCCCCTCGATACTCGCACGGAGACTGGCCTCTCCTGAGGACACAGCGACAGGCCTCAGGGGTCCCTATTGTAACTCAAGAGGACACAGCCACAAATGAAAAAAACCAGGAGCTTCTGCCCTGAGGGTGGGGTGAAATCCTTGTACACTGCGGCCTCTAGGGGGAAATCATACCTTCCCTCTTGGACCTTGAGAGACTCCATTACACCCTTGCTCTGACACACGAATTTCCACTACGTGCACATCCCCACTCAAGCGGAATACCGAGGATCCCGCTACGACTCAAGATGAGCCTCGTTTTCCCCTTCTGAGCTCCAGATTATGGTCCGTTTCCCTGCTATTTCGAGAAAGGTTTTCAGGCGCTACCCTCACATACCAAGAAAAGGCAATCGCGCCAGTAGTGTTGAGAGGAACACCAGGGGTCATGCCACCATTTCCTAAGTCCCAAAATACCTCCTCCATTCCAGATGAACCTGACGGCCCTGCACTGCCTCGACAAATCCCAAGGATGAACTCACGCCACGCTGCACGTGTAACAGCACTGGGGTACCTTGAGGGCAAGGAACAGATCCCTGTGTCCTCTCGACGGGGAGCCTGACACTGCTGCTGCAGCTAGGGAGGAAAACAAACATGCACTGGCTCCCTGTGGGACGAGGCCTGACTCCTGTGTGGAGACTCCAGGTAAACACCAAGACACATGTCAGCACGGGCGAGGAAACTCAGGCTCAGGCTTCAACTCCAGACGAGGACTGATGACCCAGCACCGACTGGGTAGGAACCGCGAGAGGGCCCTCGCAAGTCGCACAAAGACTAGCCTCTCCTGAGGCCACAGAGCAGGTCCCTGGGGCCCTGATAAAACACGAAAGACCCTGCTGCAACTAGAGAAAATCTAACAGCTTTTCCCCTGCAAGTTCAGTCAGGACCTTGTCCACTGCAGCGTCTCAGGGGAAATCACCCCTTCCTTCTTGGACCTAGAAAGGCTGCTTCACACTCTTGCTGTGACCCACGAAGTTCCCCAAACCATACGACCCCACTCGAGAGGAACACTGAGGGTCCCGCCGCCAACTGGGAAGGAATCCCGCGAGGACCCTCGCAACTCCCACAGAAACTGGCCTCTCTTCCGGCCACAGTGGTGGTTTCCTGGGTCCACACTTGTTACTAGAGAGGACTCCGCCACAACTCAGAAAAACCAAGAGGATCCCCGATTTCCCCTGCTAAGCTTCAGATGAAGTTACCTTTCACTGCTCTGCGGGGAAATGATTCCCAGCGCTCCCCTCCAATTCCAAGAGAAGGCACTTAACCAAGAAAGGGGGGGGGAGAACTCCAGGGGTCGTGCCACCATTTGCCAAGATTCCAAATGCCTCAGTCCACTCCAGATAAAACTGATTGCCCTGCACTGCCTCGAATGTCACCATAGGATCGACCACACCACGCTGGCATACTTGACTGCAACGTGACAAATACCGGGCAAGACACAAATCCCTGTGTCCACTCAATGTGGAGCCTGACACTCATGCTGCAGCTCGGTAGGAAAGTGGCCGTAAACGTCTCCACACGACACGAGACCTGACCCCGCTGTGGAGGCTCCAGGGAAATCCCAAGCCCCATGTCATCACCGGCCAGAAAAGCTCAGGCTCTGGCCTCAGCTCCAGACGACGACAGATGATGTGGCGCCAACTGACGCAAAATCGCCAGAGGACCATCGCAACTCACTTGGAGACTGGCATTCCTGAGGCCACAGGGGCGTGTCCCTCGTGTCCCTGTAGTAACTAGAGAGGAAACCCTTCCGCAATTTGGGAAAACAAGCAGCTTCTCTCCTGCAGCAAGTGAGGCCCTTGTGCTACGTGGCCTCTTGGGGGAAATCACCCCTTTCCTCTTGGACCTCAAAAGGCTCCTTCACACACTTGCTATGCCCCACGAAGTTCCCCAAACCACCCTTCACTTCGAGAGGAACATCAAGGATCCTGCCGCGTCTCAAGAGGTGCCCCGTGTTCCTCTCCTAAGCTCCAAATGAGGGTCACTTTCCGTCCTATATCGGGAAAGGATTCAACGCCCTACCCTCGCATTCCAAGAGCAGGTGCTCTCCCATGGGGTGTGAGGAAGAACTCCAGGCCTCGTTCCACCGTTTCCCAAGTCCCCCAAAATCTTCATTCCACTCCACATGAACCTTATTGCCCTGCGCTGCCTGGAAAATCACCCCGAGGACCAATTCACGTCACTCTTGCACGTGTGACAGCACTATGGCACCTCGAGGGCAAGCCACAGATCCCTGTGTCCACTTGACGGGAAGCCTGACACTGCTGCTGAGGCTCAGAAGGAACTTGGCGTACACGTCTACACGCAAGAAGAAGAATCACACCCCTGTGGAGGCTCCAGGGAACCCCAAACTCAAGTCAGCATGGGCGAGGAAAGCTCGGACTCCGGCCTCAGCTCCATAAGAAGACTGAGGACTCGGCGTCGACTGGGGATGAAACCCCAGAGGCCTCTCGCAACGTGCACCCAGACTGGCCTCATCTGAGACCACAGGGGCGGATCCCTGGGGTCCGCTTGAATTCAATAGGATCCTACCGAAACAAAAGAAAAATCAAGAGCGTCTTCCCTGTATGCAGGTTGAGGCCCTTTTCCACTGCGGGATCTCTGGGGAAGTCACCCCTTTCCTCTTCCACCTAGAAAGGCTAGCTCACACCCTTGCTGTGACCCACGTAGTTCCCTGACCCACCCGTCCCCACTCAAGAGGAACACCGAGGGTTTTGCCGTGACTCAAGGCAGCCCCGTTTTACCCTGCTTATTTCCAGAGGAGTTTCCCTTTCCTTGCTTTGTTGAGAAAGGTTTCCCTCACTTCCCTTGCATCTGAAGGTGGCATTCGAACCAGGAAACTCGGTCAGAACTCCATGGGTCGTACCACCGTTCCCCAAAACCCCCAAATGCCTTAGTCCACTCCAGATGAACCTAAATGCCCTGAACTGACTCGACTCTCACCCCTAGGATCGACTCAAGCCTAGCTGGCAAGTGTGACAGCCCTGTGGCACTTTGAGGGCAAGCCACAGATCCCAGTGTCCGTTTGAAAGGGAGACTGACACTGCTGCTGCAGCTTGAGAGGAAAGCGGCCATACACGTCTCCTCACAAAACAAGGTCTCACTCCACTGTAGACGCTCCAGGGGTACCCCAAAACCCATGTCAGCATGGCTATGGAAAGTTCAGCATCTGGCCTCCGATTTAGACAAGGACTGAGGACCTGGCACAGCCTGGGGCAGGAATCCCCATAGGCCAATCGGAACTTGCACAGAGACAGGCCTCTCTTGAGGACACAGGTGCGGGTCCCTGCGGTACAAGACATACCTCGAGGGGACCCCACCACAACTCGAGAAAAACCAGGGGCTTCTACCCTGCAGGCAATGTGAGGCCCTAGACTGCTGCGTCGTCTCAGGGCAAATCACACCTTTCCTCTTGGACGTTGAAAGGCTCCTTCACACGATTGCTGTGACCCACAAAGTTCCCTTACCCACGTGCCAAAACGAAAAATACAACGAGGCACCCGCTGCGACACAAGAGGAGCCCCCATTTCCCCTGCTCAGCTCCAGATGAGGGTCCTTTTCCCTGGTCCCTCAGGAAAGGCTTCCCGGCGCTCCCCTCGCATTCCCGGAGGAGGGGATTGCAAAAGGAGACTCGGGAGGAACACCAGGGTTCGTTCCACCATTCCCCAAGACTGTCAAATGCCTCATCCACTCCAGATGAAACTGATAGCCCTGCACCACCTCGACTGTCACGCCGAAGATCGACTCACTCCTCGCTGGCAAGTGTGTCAGACCTGGGCTAAACTGACTGCAAGCCACAGATCCCTGTGTCCACTTGAAGGAGAGCTTGACATTGCTGCTGAGGCTCGGGAGGAATGTGGTGGTGCACGACTCAGCGTGAGACGTGGTCTGACATCCTTGGGGGGGCTTCAGGGGAACCCCAAGTCCCATGTCAGCATGGGCGAACAAAGCTCAGACTCCGGCCTCAGCTCCAGACGAGGGCTGAGGACTCGACACAGATTGGGGAGGAATCCCCAGAGGCCCCTCGATATTTGTATGGAGACTGGAATCTACTGAGTTCACAGGGGCGGTCCCTGGGGTCCACACCATAACTTGAGAGGACCCCGCCACTACTCGAGGAAAAACAGGAGCTTCTCCCCTGAGGCGGGGTGAGACCCTTGTCCTCTTAGGTATATCGGGTTAAATCACCCCTTCCCTCTTTAATCTCGAAACGCTCCTTCACACCCTTGCTGAGACTCATGTATTTCCCGACCTACATGTAGCCACTTGAGAAAAACACCGAGGGTACCACCATGACTCAAGAGGAGCCTCGTTTTCCCCTTCTCACCTTCAGATGAGGGTTCCTTTCACTGCTTCATCAGGAAAGGATTCCCGGCGGTCCCCAAGCATTCCAAGAGGAGGTGCTTGGCACAGGGGAGTCGGAAGGCACACCAGGGGTCGTGCCACCATTCCCCAATACCCCAGAATGCCTCGTCCACTCCAGATGAACATGAGTGTCCTGCACTGCCTCGATTGTCACACTGAGGTTCGACTCACACCACGCTGGAACGTGTGACATCCCTGGGGTAACTTAAAGGCAACACACAGTTCCCTGTGTCTGTTAGAAGGGGAGAGTGACAGTGCTGCTGCCGCTTGGGAGGAAAGCGACCATACACGATTCCATGTAAGATGAGGCCTGACACGCCTGTGTGTTCTCCACGGGAACCCACAGACCCATGTCAGCACAGGAAAGTAAAGGTTATGGTCTGGCCTCAGCTCAGGAGGAGGATGCCAACTTTACGCCTATGAGGAAGAAATTCCTAGAGGCCCCTCGCACGGTTACTGGCCTCTCTGGAGGCCACAGGGGCAGATCTCAGTTGTCCCTCTCGTAACTCGAGTGGACCCCTCCACAATTCGAGAAAAACCAGAAGCTTCTCCCCTGCAGGAGAGTCAGGACTTTGTCCGCTATGGCGCCTTGAGTGAAGTCACCCCTTCCCTCTTGGACGTCGAAAGGCTCCTTCACACCCTTGCAGTGAACCCACGAAGTTCCCCGACCTACCCATCCCCACTCGAGAGGAACACCGAGGATCCCACCGCAACTCTGAAGGAGCCCCGTTTTCAAATGCTCCGCTCCAGATGAGAGTCCCTTCTCCACTCCTTCAGGAAAGGATTCGTGGCGCTCCCCTCGCATCCCAAGAGGATGAGCTTGCACCAGAAGTGTCGGGAGGAACACCAGGGATCGTGCCACCATTTCCCAAGACTCCTGAATGCAACGTCCTCTCCAGATGACCTTGACTGCCCTGCACTGCTTCGACTGTCATGCGAACGATCGACTCACACTACACTGGCACGTGTGACATCTCTGGGGTACCTCGAGGCAAGCCACAGATCCCAGTGTTCGCTCTACGGGGATCCTGTCATTGCTGTTGCAGCTCGGTCTGAAAGCATCTCCAGATGACCTTGACTGCCCTGCACTGCTTCGACTGTCATGCGAACGATCGACTCACACTACACTGGCACGTGTGACATCTCTGGGGTACCTCGAGGCAAGCCACAGATCCCAGTGTTCGCTCTACGGGGATCCTGTCATTGCTGTTGCAGCTCGGTCTGAAAGCAGCCGTGCATGTCGCCTTGCAAGATGAGGCCTCATCCCCTGTGGGTTCTCTAGGGGAACCCACAGACCCATATAATCACAGGAAACCAAAGCTCAGGCTCCGCCCTCAGCTCCAGACGAGGACTGAAGACCCAACACCGAATTGGAAGGGATCTCCAGAGGCCCCTCGATACTCGCACGGAGACTGGCCTCTCCTGAGGACACAGCGGCAGGCCTCAGGGGTCCCTGTTGTAACTCGAGAG
>SJYD01056162.1:0-10713 GCA_006408635.1 Nanger granti | reverse complement strand
CTCAAATACCTCCTCCATTCCAGATGAACCTGACTGCCCTGCACTGCGTCGACTGAGCCCAAGGATGAACTCACGCCACGCTGCACGTGTAAGAGCACTGGGGTATCTTGAGGGCAAGGAACAGATACCTGTGTCCTCTCGACGGGGAGCCTGACACTGCTGCTGCTTCTCGGGACGAAAGTGCCGTATATGTCTCCACGGGAGACGAGGCCTGACTCCCATGTGGGGGCTCCAGTGGCAACCCAAGACACATGTCAGCATGGGCGAGGAAAGCTCAAGCTCCCGCCTTAACTCCAGAATAGGACTGAGGAGGTGCCGCCGACGGGGGGGCTTACCAGAGGCCCCTGGCAACTCCCACAGAGACTGGCCTCTCGTGAGGCCACAAGGGCGGGTCCCTGTGGCCCCTGTCTTAAATCGAGAGGATCCTGCCGAAACTCGAGAAAATCCAGGAGCTTCTCCCCTGCAAACGTGGTGAACACCTTATGCGCCGGGGCGTATCAGGGGAAATCACCCCTTCCCTCCTAGACCTTGAAAATCTGATTCACACCCTTGCTGTGACTCACATAGTTCCCTGATCCACCCGTCCCCACTCAAGAGGAACACCGAGGGTTTTGCCGTGACTCAAGGCAGCCACATTTTACCCTGCTTATTTCCAGATATGCGCCGGGGCGTATCAGGGGAAATCACCCCTTCCCTCCTAGACCTTGAAAATCTGATTCACACCCTTGCTGTGACTCACATAGTTCCCTGATCCACCCGTCCCCACTCAAGAGGAACACCGAGGGTTTTGCCGTGACTCAAGGCAGCCACATTTTACCCTGCTTATTTCCAGAGGAGGTTCCCTTTCCTTGCTTTGTTGAGAAAGGTTTCCCTCACTTCCCTTGCATCTGAAGGTGGCATTCGAACCAGGAAACTCGGTCAGAACTCCATGGGTCGTACCACCATTCCCCAAGACCCCCAAATGCCTTAGTCCACTCCATATGAACCTGAATGCACTGAACTGACTCGACTCTCACCCCTAGGATCGACTCAAGCCTAGCTGGCAAGTGTGACAGCCCTGTAGCACTTTGGGGGCAAGCCACTGATCCCGGTGTCCGTTTGACAGGGAGACTTACACTGCTGCTGCAGCTTGAGAGGAAAGCGGCCGTACACGTCTCCTCACAAAACAAGGCCTCACTCCACTGCAGACGCTCCAGGGGTACCCCAAAACCCATGTCAGCATGGCTATGGAAAGTTCAGCATCTGGCCTCCGATTTAGACAAGGACTGAGGACCTGGCACAGCCTGGGGCAGGAATCCCCATAGGCCAATCGGAACTTGCACAGAGACAGGCCTCTCTTGAGGACACAGGTGCGGATCCCTGCGGTACAAGACATATCTCGAGGGGACCCCACCACAACTCGAGAAAAACCAGGGGCTTCTACCCTGAAAGCAATGTGAGGCCCTAGACTGCTGCGTCGTCTCAGCAAATGACACCTTTCCGCTTGGACGTTGAAAGGCTCCTTCACACGCTTGCTGTGACCCACAAAGTACTCTGACCCACGTGTCAACACGAAAAATACAGCGAGGCATCCGCTGCGACACAAGAGGAGCCCCCATTTCCCCTGCTCAGCTCCAGATGAGGGTCCTTTTACCTGGTCCGTCCGAAAGGATTCTTGGCGCTTCCCCCGCATACCGGGAGGAGGGATTTCAACAGGAGACTCGGGAGGAACACCAGGGTTCGTTCCACCATTCCCCAAGACTCTCAAATGCCTCATCCACTCCAGATGAAACTGATAGCCCTGCACCACCTCGAATGTCACCCCGAAGATTGATTCACTCCTCGCTGGCAAGTGTGTCAGACCTGGGATACACTGAGTGCAAGCCACAGATCCCTGTGTCCACTTGACGGAGAGCCTGACCTGCTGCTGCAGCTCGGGAGGAATGTAGTGGTGCACGTCTCAACGTGAGACGTGGCCTGACACCCTTGCTGGCGTTCTAGGGGAATCCCAAGTCTCATGTCAGCATGGGCGATGAAACCTCAGACTCCGGCCTTAGCTCCAGTCGAGGGCCGAGTACTCTGCACAGACTGGGGAGGAATCCCCAGAGTCCCCTCAATATTTGTACGGAGACTGGAATCTACTGAGTCCACAGGCGTGGTCCCTGGGGTCCCCACCGTAACTTGAGAGGACCCCACCAGTACTCGAGGGAAACCAGGAGCATCTCCCCTGAGGCGGGGTGAGTTCCTTGTCCTCCTAGGTATCTCGGGTTAAATCACCCCTTCCCTCTTGAATCTGGAAACGCTCTTTCACACCCTTGCTGTGACTCCCGTATTTCCCGACCCACTTGTAGCCACTTGAGAAAAACACCGAGGGTACCACCATGACTCAAGAGGAGCCTCGTTTTCCCCTTCTCACTTTCAGATGAGGGTCCCTTTCACTGCTTCATCAGGAAAGGATTCCCGACGGGCCACATGCATCCCAAGTGGAGGTGCTTGGCACAGGGGAGTCGGAAGGCACACCAGGGGTCGTGCCACCATTCCCCAATACCCCAGAATGCCTCGTCCACTCCAGATGAACATGAGTGTCCTGCACTGCCTCGATTGTCACACTGAGGTTCGACTCACACCACGCTGGAATGTGTGACAGCCCTGGGGTAACTTGAGGGCAAGAAACAGTTCACTGTGTCTGCTAGAAGGGGAGAGTGACACTGCTGCTGCCGCTTGGGAGGAAAGCGACCATACACGTCTCCATGTAAGATGAGGCCCGACACCCCTGTGTGTTATCCACGGGAACCCACAGACCTATGTCAACACAGGAAAGGAAAGGTCAGGGTCTTGCCTCAGCTCAGGAGGAGGATGCCAACTTTACGTCTATGAGGAAGAAATTCCTAGAGGCCCCTCGCACGGTTACTGGCCTCTCTGGAGGCCACAGGGGCAGATCTCAGTCGTCCCTGTCATAACTGGAGAGGACCCCTCCATTTCTCGTGAAAAACCAGAAGCTTCTCCCCTGCAGGAGAGTCAAGCCTTTGTCCGCTATGGCGCCTTGGGGGATATCACCCCTTCCGTCTTGGACCATGAAAGGTTCCTTAACACCCTTGCTGTGACCCACGAAGTTCCCCGACCTTCCCATCCCCACTCGAGAGGAACACCAGGATCCCGCCGCCACTCTGAAGGAGCCCCGTTTTCCAATGCTCTTCTCCGGATGAGAGTCCCTTATCCACTCCGTCAGGAAAGGATTCTTGGCGCTCCCCTCGCAGCCCAAGAAGATGAGCTTGCACCAGAAGTGTCGGGAGGAACACCAGGGATCGTGCCACCATTTACCAAGACTCCTGAATGCCCCGTTCACTCCAGATGACCTTGACTGCCCTGCACTGCTTCGACTGTCATGAGGACGATCGACTCACACTACACTGGCACGTGTGACATCTCTGGGGTACCTCGAGGCAAGCCACAGATCCCTGTGTCCGCTTCAAACCCTTTCTGTGACCCACGAAGTTCCCCGACCTACCCATCCCCGTTCGAGAGGAACACCGAGGATCCCGCCTCGACTCAAAAGGAGCCCCGTTTTCCACTACTCTGCTCCAGATGAGGGTCCCTTATCCTGCTCCGTCAGGAAAGGATTCTTGGCACTCCCCTCGCATCCCAAATGGATGAGTTTGCACCAGAAGAGTCGAGAAGAACACCAGGGGATTGTTCCACCATTTCTCAAGACTCCTGAATGTCCCGTCCACTTCAGATGACCTTGACTGCCCTGCATTTCTTCGACTGTCATGCGGAGGATCGACTCACACTACAATGGCAAGTGTGACATCTCTGGATATGAGTTTGCACCAGAAGAGTCGAGAAGAACACCAGGGGATTGTTCCACCATTTCTCAAGACTCCTGAATGTCCCGTCCACTTCAGATGACCTTGACTGCCCTGCATTTCTTCGACTGTCATGCGGAGGATCGACTCACACTACAATGGCAAGTGTGACATCTCTGGAGTACCTCGAGGCAAGCCACAGATCCCTGTGTCCGCTAGACGGGGAGCCTGTCATTGCTGCTGCAGCTCGCTTTGAAAGCAGCCGTGCATGTTGCCTTGCGAGATGAGGCATGACCCCCTCTGGGTTCTCTAGGGGAACCCACAGACCCTTGTAATCACAGGCAACCAAAGCTCAGGCTCCGTCCTCAGCTCCAGACGAGGACTGAAGACCCAACACCGAATTGCAAGGGATCTCCAGAGGCCCTTCGATACTCACACGGAGACTGGCCTCTCCTGAGGACACAGCGGCAGGCCTGAGGGGTTACTATTGTAACTCGAGAGGACACAGCCAGAGATCGAAAAAAAAACAGGAGCTTCAGCCCTGAGGATGGGGTGAAATCCTTGTACACTGCGGCCTCTAGGTGGAAATCATACCTTCCCTCTTGGAACTTGATATACTCCATTACACCCTTGCTCTGACCCACAAATTTCCCCTACATACACATCCCCACTCAAGAGTAATACCGAGGATCCAGCCACGACCCGTTTTCCCCTTCTGAGCTCCAGATCATGGTCCGTTTCCCTGCTATGTCGAGAAAGGATTCCAGGCGCTCCCTCTCATACCAGGAAAAGGCAATCGCGCCAGTAGTGTTGAGAGGAACACCAGGGGTCATGCCACCATTCCCTAAGACCCCAAATTCCTCCTCCATTCCAGATGAACCTGACTGCCTTGCACTGCCTCGACTGATCCCAAGGATCAACTCATGCCACGCTGCACGTGTAACAGCACTGGGTTACCTTGAGGGCAAGGAACAGATCCCTGTGTCCACTCGACGGGGAGCCTGACATGGTTGCTGCATCTCGGCACGAAAGTGGCCGTACATGTCTCCACGCGAGACGAGGCCTGACTCCCATGTGGGGGCTCCAGGGGCAATCCAAGACACATTTGAGCACAGGCGAGGAAAGCTCAGGCTCCCGCCTCAACTCCAGAATAGGACTGAGGACTTGCCACCAATGGGGGGGATTATTAGAGGCCCCTCGCCACTCCCACGGAGAGTGACCTCTCGTGAGGCCACAAGGTCGGATCCCTGAGGCCCCTGTCTTTAATCGAGAGGACCCTGCCTAAACTTTAGAAAAACCAGGAGCTTCTCCCCTGCAGGCGGGTTGAATACCTCATGCGCCCGGGCGTATCAGGGGAAATCACCTCTTACCTCTTAGACTTTGAAAGTCTGATTCACACCCTTTCTGTGAGCCACGATTTTCCCCGACACAACCGTTCCCCTTCGAGAGGAACACCGAGGGTCTCACTGCAAGTCGAGAGGAGCCCCATTTTACCCTGCTCAGCCCAAGATGAGGGTCCATTTCCCTTCTCCGTAGGGGAAGGATTCCCGTCGCTCCCCTTGCAACCCAAGAGGATGAGCTCGCACCAGAAGAGTTGGGAGGAACATCAGGGATCATGCCACCATTCCCCAAGACCCCCAAATGCCTCATCCACTCCAGATGAACCTGACTGCCTTGCACTGCCTCGACTGTCCCCGCAATGATCGACTCTCGATACGCTGGCATGTGTGACAGCCCTGCGTTACTTCGAGGGCAAGAAACAGATCCCTATGTCCGATTGACGGGGAGCCTGACACTGCTGCTACAACTAGGGAGGAAAGCAGCCTTGCATGTTTCCATGCAAGACGAGGCCTGTGTCCCCTTTTGTGGCCTCATGGCAAACTAAAGAACAATGTCAGCATGAGCAAGGAAAGCCTCAGCTCCAGTTGAGGAGTGAGGACCCAGCACCGACTGGGGACGAATCCCCATATGCCCCTCTCAACTCGCCTGGAGACTGGTCTCTACTGAGGCGACAGCAGTGGGCCCCTAGGGTCCCCATCTTAATTCAAAAGTACCCTGCCACAACTCGAGAAAAACCATGAGCTTCTCCCCTGCAGGCAGGGTCAGTCTTTTTTCCACTGAGTGTGTCCGTCGAAATCAGCCCTTCCCTCTTGGACCACAAAAGCTCCTTCACACCCTTGCTCTGACTTACGAAGTTTGTCCACCCAGCCGTTCCCCTCTAGAGGAAAACTGAGGATCCCTCTGAGACTCAAGAGAAGCCCCGTTTTCCTATGCCCAGCTCCAGATGAGTGTTCCTTTCCCTGCTCCACCGGGAATGAGTTTCCGGTGCTCCCTCACATCCCAAGAGGGGGCGCTCCCTCCAGGAGACTCGGGAGGAGAACCAGTTGTCAGGCCACCATTTCCCAAGACACCTAAATGTTTCATCCAGTCCACATGAACCTGACTGCCCTGCACTGCCTCGACTGTCCCCTCGAGGCTCGACTCCGGACACACTGGCACGTGTGACAGCCCTGGGGTACCTCGAGGGTAAGCCACAGACACCTGTATCACACGAAGGGGATTCTGTCTCTATTGCTGCAGCTGGGGAGGCAAACGGCCGTGTACATGTCCAGGCGAGAAGAGGACTGATTCACTTGTGGTGGCTGCGGGGGAAACCCAAGACCTATGTGCGCATGGGCAATGAAACCTCAGGCTCTGGCCTCAGAACCAGACGAGGACTGAGGACCAGTTAACTACTGGGAAAGAATCCCCAGAAGAGCCTTGCAACTGGCATAGAGACTGGCCTCTCCTGAGACCACAGGGGTTGGTTCCTGGGGTCCCTGTCATTACTCAAGAGGACCCCGACTCAACTCGAGAAAAACTAGAAGCTTCTCCTTTGCAGGCAGGTTGAGACCCTTGTCCACTGCAGCATCTCCGGGATATCACCCGTTCCCTCATGGACCTGGAAATCCTCCTTTACAACATTTCTCTGACCCAAGAAGTTTCATCCTCACTAGAGAGGAGCCTGGAGGGTCCCTCTACGACTCAAGAGGTGTCCCGTTTTCCCCTATTCAGCTCCAGATGAGTGTCCCCTATGAGGCTCCTTCGGGAAAGGGTTCCCTGCGCTCCCCTTGCATCCCAGGATGAGATGCTCACTCCAGGAGAGACAGGAGTATCATAAGTGGTGGGGCCACTATTTCCCAAGACCCCCAAATGCCTCGTCCACTCCAGATGAACTTGACTGCCCTGCATTGCCTCGACTGTTACCCTGAGGCTCGAAGCCTGACACCGGCACGTGTAACAGCCCTGGGGTACCTCGAGGGCAAGACACTGATCTCTGTGTCCAATTGACAGGGAGCCTGACACTGCTGCTGCAGTTAAGGAGGCAAGTGGCCGTGCACGTCTCCATTTGAGACGATGCCTCACTCCCCTGTGGGAGCTCCAGGGAAACCCCAAGACTGACGTCAACATGAGCAAGAAAAGCTCAGGCTCCAGCATCAGTACCAAACGAGGATTAAGTACCCAGCAACGAATGGGCAAGAATCCCCATAGGCACCTGGCATCTTGCACAGAGACTGGCCTCTCCCAAGGACACAGGGCCAGGTCTTTGGTGTCCCAGTCGTAAATCGAGATGACCCCACTGNCACTGGCACGTGTGACAGCCCTGGGGTACCTCGAGGGCAAGCCACAGACACCTGAACCGCACGAAGGGGAGTCTGTCTCTATTGCTGCAGCTGGAGAGGCAAAAGACCGTGTACGTGTCCAGGCGAGAAGAGGCCTACTTCACTTGTGGTGGCTGTGGGGGAAACCCAACACCTATGTGCGCATGGGCAATGAAACCTCAGGCTCTGGCCTCAGAACCAGACGAGGACTGAGGACCAGTTAACTACTGGGAAAGAATCCCCAGAAGAGCCTTGCAACTGGCATAGAGACTGGCCTCTCCTGAGACCACAGGGGTTGGTTCCTGGGGTCCCTGTCATTACTCAAGAGGACCCCGACTCAACTCGAGAAAAACTAGAAGCTTCTCCTTTGCAGGCAGGTTGAGACCCTTGTCCACTGCAGCATCTCCGGGATATCACCCGTTCCCTCATGGACCTGGAAATCCTCCTTTACAACATTTCTCTGACCCAAGAAGTTTCATCCTCACTAGAGAGGAGCCTGGAGGGTCCCTCTACGACTCAAGAGGTGTCCCGTTTTCCCCTATTCAGCTCCAGATGAGTGTCCCCTATGAGGCTCCTTCGGGAAAGGGTTCCCTGCGCTCCCCTTGCATCCCAGGATGAGATGCTCACTCCAGGAGAGACAGGAGTATCATAAGTGGTGGGGCCACTATTTCCCAAGACCCCCAAATGCCTCGTCCACTCCAGATGAACTTGACTGCCCTGCATTGCCTCGACTGTTACCCTGAGGCTCGAAGCCTGACACCGGCACGTGTAACAGCCCTGGGGTACCTCGAGGGCAAGACACTGATCTCTGTGTCCAATTGACAGGGAGCCTGACACTGCTGCTGCAGTTAAGGAGGCAAGTGGCCGTGCACGTCTCCATTTGAGACGATGCCTCACTCCCCTGTGGGAGCTCCAGGGAAACCCCAAGACTGACGTCAACATGAGCAAGAAAAGCTCAGGCTCCAGCATCAGTACCAAACGAGGATTAAGTACCCAGCAACGAATGGGCAAGAATCCCCATAGGCACCTGGCATCTTGCACAGAGACTGGCCTCTCCCAAGGACACAGGGCCAGGTCTTTGGTGTCCCAGTCGTAAATCGAGATGACCCCACTGCAACTTGAGAAAAAACAGAAGCTTCTCATCTATAGGAGATGTGAGGCCCTTTTCTGTTGTGGCCTCTCAGGAAAAATCAACCCTTTCATCTTAGACCTCGAAACGCTCCTTCACACCCTTGCTGTGATATAAAAAGATCCCCACCTCACTGTCCTCACCTGAGAAGAACACCAATGGTTCTGCCGCAACTCAAGAGGAGCCACGGTTTAGCCTGCTAGCTCCAGATGAGGGTCCCATTCCCTGCTCTGCCGAGAAAGTGTCCTCAGCAGTCCACTCACATCCCAAGAGGAGGCACTCGCGTCAGGACTGTTGGGAGGAGCATCAGGGGTTGGACCATCATTCCCAAAGAACCCCAAATGCGTCCTCCACTCCAGATGAATCTGACTGCTCTGCACTGCCTCGACAGTCACCCCGAGGCTCGACGCCCAACACACTGGCACGTGTGACAGCCCTGGGATACTTCGAGGGCAAGCCACAGATCCCTGTGTGGAATTGATGGGGTGCCTGACACTGCTGCTGCAGCTGGGGAGGCAAGCGACCATGCGCATCTCCAGGCAAAACGAGGCTGACTCACCTGTGGTGGCTACAGGGGAACGCCAAGATCTATGTCAGCACAGGCGAGGCAAGCCCTGGCTCCGGCCTCGGTACCATACTAAAATTGAAGACCAGGCAAATGCTGGGGAAGAATCCCCAGAGGCGCCAAGCAACTGGCACAGGAACTGGCCTCTTCTGAGATCACATTGGCGGGTCTCTAGTGTCCCCATCGTAACTCGAGAGCACCCAACTGCAAGTCGAGAAAACCAGAAGCTTCTCCCCTGCATGTGGTGTGAAGCCCTTGTCCGCTGTGGTGTCTGGAGGGAAATCACCCCTTCCCTGTTGGACCTTGAAAGGGTCCTTTTCACCCTTTCTGTAACACAAAAAGTTCCCCGCCCCACCCATCCCCAAATGAGAGGCAAACCGAGGGTCATGTTGAGACACAAGAGAAGCCCCAATTCCCCTGCGCAGCTCCAGATGAGGATCCCCTTCCCTGCTCCTTCGGGATGGGGTTCCCTGTGATTTTCTCGCGTCCAAAGTGGAGGTGCTTGCACCAGGAGAGTCAGGAGGAGAATCAGGTTGGCGGCCACCATTTCCCAAGATCCCCAAATGCCTCCTTAACTTCAGATGAACTGACTGCTCTGCACTGCCTCAAATGTCATCTCGAGGCCTGACGCGCCCCACATTCTCACGTGTGAAAGCCCTGAGGTATCTCGATGGCAAGCCACAGATCCCGGTATCTGCTCGACGGGGAGCCTGACACTGCTGCTGCAGCCAGGTACGAAAGTGGCTGTGCATGTCTTCGCGCAAGACGAGGCCTGACTCCCCTGTTGGGGCTTCAGGAGGCCCCAAGACCTATGTCAGAATAGATGAGGAAAGCTCTGCATCTGGCCTCAGCACCATACGAGGAATGAGGACCCAGGGACGACAGGGGAGCAATCCCCAGAGGCGTCTCACAACTCGCTCGGAGACTTGCCTCTCCTGAAGCCAAAGGGGCGGGTCCCTGGAGTCCCCGTCATAACTCGAGAGGACCCGCCTCAACTCGAGAAGCACCAGAAGCTTCTCCAATGCAGGCGGGGTGAGTACATTGTCTGCTGCGGCACCTTGGGGGAAATCACCCCTTCCTTCTTGGTCCTCGAAAGGCTCCTTCACACCCTTGCTGTGACCCAAGAAATTCCCCGGCCCACTCTCCCCACTCGAGACGAACGCCGAGGGTCCAGCCACGACTCAAGAGGAGCCCCGTATTCCCCTGCTCATCTCCAGCTGAGGGTCCCTATCCCTCCTCCGTCAGGAAAGGGTTCCCAGTGCTCCCCTCGTATCCACAGTGGAGGCGCTTGAACCAAGAGAGTTGGGGAGAGAATCAAGTTTCCGGCCATTTCCCCTGCTCATCTCCAGCTGAGGGTCCCTATCCCTCCTCCGTCAGGAAAGGGTTCCCAGTGCTCCCCTCGTATCCACAGTGGAGGCGCTTGAACCAAGAGAGTTGGGGAGAGAATCAAGTTTCCGGCCACCATTCCCCAGACGCCAAAATGCCTGGTCAACTCCAGTTCAACCTGAATGCCTTGCACTGCCTCGAATGTTAACTCGAGGCCTGATACCCAATACATTGGAAGGTGTGACAGCCCTGAAGTATCTCGAGGGC
>SJYD01056158.1:3153-13816 GCA_006408635.1 Nanger granti | reverse complement strand
GTGGGAGGGGTGGGGAAGGGGATGAGGGAGAGCACGTGTCGGCAGTTTGCCAGAAAATGGTTTCCAGGGAGATTTAAGTTCAGGGAGTGTGCACGGTTGCATTTGTTCTCTGCAAGTTTGGTCTGCACCCTATCACCTCCATTCATAGCCTCCCTTCCTAAAGACTCCGGGAGGAGAGCCTGGACTTATCTATGGATCCCTCTCCATAAAGCCCTGGTACCTGGTAATGTACCATCCCCAGCCACTCGCATCCATGAGGACACCTGGGGCCAGCACAGCGTCTCGGCAACACTCACGGGAGTCTTCACACAGCCTGCCTGTTGAGCCAGTGCGCTGCGCAGAGGCCTGTCTCAGAGCAAGGCAGACTGCGGTCCAGTTCTGGGGTCTGCTGCTTTTTAATGGTGTGTTTGTGCAAACAGATCTGAGGACTCTATTTGGCTTCTTCCAACTCGAGATGCAGTCCCAGGCAGGAAAACCTGCAGAGTCTCCACTGCAAAGCGGCCCATCCCCACTCAATTCAATATCTGATTAAATACTTCTCAAATGACAGAGTATTTTATTACAAGCAAAGAAAAAAATTCATCTTCTAGTGCCCTAAAACATAGTGTAAATGACAAACACATTCAAGGCAGCAAAGGCTAGGAAAAAAAGACAAACAAAAATCAAACCTAAAACCAGTTGCTGTCGGGTGGAAAGCCGTCAGGTAGCTTTCGTTCCACCTGTTGCGTCCCCCACCAAGCGCACTGCAAGTGAGCACGCGGACGTGGGCACTGGAGGTCTGGGCAATGGGCAGCCTCATGCGGCTCTCTTTCTGCGCCGGCCCAGCCTCCGCCCTCCAGGAGAGATCTTTGTCGTCTGCACATGTGATTCTGGTGCGTCTCGCTCCCCACATGAATGAAATCAAATGTTAGCAGCTGCCATCAACACCAGCAAAGCCAAAGCCTTGTGTGTTGGGTTTCAGAAAATGCAGTTAAGTGAGCTGGTGATTTTGAGTTTCACCAAACAGTTTAATGATGGCTTCAGCTGCACTGGGGTCTTGTGATTTTGTGCTGTGTGATAAAGGATTAAATGAGGGCACCAAAACCCTGAAACCGGTAGAACTTTGACTAGCAAGAGGCTGGCTAACTTACTGTACTTCCGTAGAAAGAAACTCTGGTGAAGTTCATGTTCCTCCAATCTAAGGGGCGCTCCCATCTCTTACACTAAAGGGAGGAAGCTTGGAAAGAGGAGGCAAAGACCTGAGGGAGCACGGCACCCAGGCTTAGGGCACCAGGGCCAAGAGCAGCTTTTGAAACCTCTTCCGGGTGGTAATATCAGCTGCCGCTAATCATGCCCGGTTCGAGGCTGGACGCTCGGCACGTGTCATTTCTCCAGCTTTAACATGTCTACGGGTTAGGGGTCACTGTGCCCGTTTCTGGAGGATGACGTTGAGACTTACACGATCTGAAGGGCGCAGTTTGGAGTGTTGAGGATCTTGAGGTGCTTGACGTTGGCCTTGGCGACATGGCTCTCAAAGAATCGGCAGGGGCATCTGTAGCTCAGGCTGACCGGCTTTGCTGGAAAGGGAAATGAGAACAAGGCAGCTTGTTATTTTCCTGCTGGGCCTCGGGGATACCAGGGTGACTGAGTCTGCAGCTGACGGATCAGGTGGTGGTTTGCTGGGGAGCAATGGGAGGAGTCACGGGTGCCCGGGGCAGAGACCTTCACCTTGGGCCGCACAGGGAGCTCTGAGTGGGCTTGGGCTCAGCTTCGACAGGCAAGAAGCCAGAAGGACCTGAGGAGGCCAGACCCTAGGAGGGTGAAAGTGAAAGTGACGTCGCTTGGTCATGTCTCTTTGAGACCCCATGGACTGTAGCCTACAAGGCTCCTCTGTCCATGGGATTTTCCAGGCAAGAGTACTGGAGTGAATTGCCATTTCCTTTTCCAGGGGATCTTCCCAACCCAGGGATCGAACTGAGGTCTCTCGCATTGCAGACAGATGCTTTACCGCCTGAGCCACCAGGGAAGCCCCTCACAGGAGGGTAGGGAAGCTAACGGAGAAGGCTCCTGCATCTCAAGATGAAGGGCATGCATTATGGGAGAGGACTGCTGCAGTCCAAGGCACTGAGGCTCCCAGCTATTCTCTGCAAAATCAGCTCCTCCAGGGCCTACTGAGAAAGACTTTCCCATTCAAGGAAAAGCAAGAGGGAAGAGGAGCTCCAGGCTTGCTCTCTCCTCCTCCTCCCCCAGAAGCCACTGCAGCGGCCCTGGGAATGCTGCCCTCCCCCACCTGCAGTCCTCTCTCCTCACATTTACCTAAAGCTCAGGCAAACCACAAAAGCATTCCCAACTGGCTTCCTCCCCGGGAATCCCCAGAGGGCAGGCAAGGGCCCACCTTCTCCCCTGCACTCGCAGGGCTTGGCACAAGGATGCTCCAGCCTCCGGGGTAGTATTCAAGCTTTGTTTGCCAATTTGCAAAATGCCATAATTGACACTCATTAGTGTAAATTAGCAAAGGGCTCCTGGAGAACCCACAGCTCACCCCGTAAGTCTAGAATTGCCAGCCCGGGGGCAGGGGTGGAGGGTGGAGTGGGTGCGGGTTGCGGTACGATTGGGGGGAGCGGATCCTAGGATTTGTGTGTGTATCTGTGTGCACATTTTCTGCAGATTTTATTCAAGCCCTACTTAATACCCCAAATTATTTGAATTTGTGGATCCTTTCATCAGGGATTAAATGTATGTCTGAGAATATTTAGTCTAGAGATTTTTTTTTTTTTAAGTTTGCCTGTTTACAGAGCTCCCAGAAGCCTCCTGGTGGTTCTGAAGTTCCATGCTTTGGGGCAAGAGAGCTGGGGAAGCTTATGAGCAAGAGACTTTTTAATTTTTTTCTTCTAAAGGCTGAATTTAGTCGAGAGAGGTCACGGCCACCAAGTCAAGGGGTAAGCAGACCACTGGGCCCCTCCCAAGATCAAACTCAACTCCCTGAAAACCAGGAAGCAGAAAGCCTGGTTTCCAGGCTCTCAGTGGCTGTGGCGCTAGGGAGCCCAGAGTAGCCTTCAGGTTTACACCTGACTCCAGAAAGGCACTGCTGGGACCGCGGTTTTAGCAACTGCACCAGGTCCCTGCACAGGTCTTCAGGGCTCTGTAACCAGAGCACCTGGGAAAGTGGCCCGGAGCTGGGGGCTGGGCTGCCTGAGCAAAGAAGAGTCAAAGTCCCCCTACTGAGTGTCCTGTGACCGGGTCTCAACTGAGCAGAACCAGACTGTGGGTCCCAGAGGTGAGGCAGGATCGGTCCCAGTCCCAGAGCACCAAGCTGGAAGGTGCACAGCGTCACGGCTGCTGGGGCGATGCTGTGGGTGGTGCGGGCTGCTCCTCGCCCCTGTCCCCCAGACGCGGCTTGGACTCCATTAACCAAGCAGTGAGATCAGGCCAGAAATCAGAGCCCATTCTGAACTCAAAACACAAGCTTTCTCTTTTCTCCTCTCCCCTCTCCACCCCCCTGGGATTATCCATTTCCTTCAGAGGCAATTTTTCATTCTTGCTCCCAGGACCCAGTTGCCTGCCTATCAAGTGGAGAATTTCAACAGGTTTTTAAAGTGACAGAGCCCGAGTGTTCTTAGCAAGAGAGCTAGGCGCTGTGTCCACCTGGCGCCCTCCCTGCCAGCTTTTTTCCAATATTACTGACTTTTCCAACTGTTTTGCTTATGTGCAGGCAAGAGGCCTGACTGCCCCAGATGTTGCCCAGGAGTGGGGTGAGCTTGGCTTCTGGTGAAGTTGGCATCTGGTGAACTGGGTTCTGCTCCGCAGCAATCCTTCCACACTAATGCAGAGACAGGAGCCCCCGAGTTAGCCCCTCCAACCAGGCCTGGGAATGGGACCCAGCCTGGCTTTAACCCCTAGAAGCCCAGGGCATCCAGGGCCCCAGCTTTGTGGTTGAGGTCAACCAATGGAATGAGGGTAGAAGCCAGAGTCAGAGGCTAAGCATGGGGGCTCAGCCTGAGCACCCAGCCTCTCGGCGGTCACAAAGTGCCTCCTGGCCTGTGCATGCACAGAGGACACGACCATCCTGACCTGGCCTCAGATGGACAGGGCACCAACACTTCCCAGAGTCAGAAGGAGCCTGTGAAGGAGGCCCCCACTCCTTCTGTGTTCCCCAGGGTCAGCTGAGCCCAGAACTCCAAGACCTGGGTCCCTGCATTCCAGTCATTTCTGCAGTTCCCCGGGGGAGGTGGCAGCCAGAGGAAGCACCATTTCCTCCTCCAGCAGCTGGATGGTAACACCTCCACTTTCGCCCAAGCACTCAATTGTTAACACCCTCAAACCAGAGCGTTCCCCATGACCTGGGGCCAGGACTGTGTAAAGAAAAGGCTAGGTTACTTTTTCACCTTACAGAAAAAAAAAAAAANGTAGCCTACAAGGCTCCTCTGTCCATGGGATTTTCCAGGCAAGAGTACTGGAGTGAATTGCCATTTCCTTTTCCAGGGGATCTTCCCAACCCAGGGATCGAACTGAGGTCTCTCGCATTGCAGACAGATGCTTTACCGCCTGAGCCACCAGGGAAGCCCCTCACAGGAGGGTAGGGAAGCTAACGGAGAAGGCTCCTGCATCTCAAGATGAAGGGCATGCATTATGGGAGAGGACTGCTGCAGTCCAAGGCACTGAGGCTCCCAGCTATTCTCTGCAAAATCAGCTCCTCCAGGGCCTACTGAGAAAGACTTTCCCATTCAAGGAAAAGCAAGAGGGAAGAGGAGCTCCAGGCTTGCTCTCTCCTCCTCCTCCCCCAGAAGCCACTGCAGCGGCCCTGGGAATGCTGCCCTCCCCCACCTGCAGTCCTCTCTCCTCACATTTACCTAAAGCTCAGGCAAACCACAAAAGCATTCCCAACTGGCTTCCTCCCCGGGAATCCCCAGAGGGCAGGCAAGGGCCCACCTTCTCCCCTGCACTCGCAGGGCTTGGCACAAGGATGCTCCAGCCTCCGGGGTAGTATTCAAGCTTTGTTTGCCAATTTGCAAAATGCCATAATTGACACTCATTAGTGTAAATTAGCAAAGGGCTCCTGGAGAACCCACAGCTCACCCCGTAAGTCTAGAATTGCCAGCCCGGGGGCAGGGGTGGAGGGTGGAGTGGGTGCGGGTTGCGGTACGATTGGGGGGAGCGGATCCTAGGATTTGTGTGTGTATCTGTGTGCACATTTTCTGCAGATTTTATTCAAGCCCTACTTAATACCCCAAATTATTTGAATTTGTGGATCCTTTCATCAGGGATTAAATGTATGTCTGAGAATATTTAGTCTAGAGATTTTTTTTTTTTTAAGTTTGCCTGTTTACAGAGCTCCCAGAAGCCTCCTGGTGGTTCTGAAGTTCCATGCTTTGGGGCAAGAGAGCTGGGGAAGCTTATGAGCAAGAGACTTTTTAATTTTTTTCTTCTAAAGGCTGAATTTAGTCGAGAGAGGTCACGGCCACCAAGTCAAGGGGTAAGCAGACCACTGGGCCCCTCCCAAGATCAAACTCAACTCCCTGAAAACCAGGAAGCAGAAAGCCTGGTTTCCAGGCTCTCAGTGGCTGTGGTGCTAGGGAGCCCAGAGTAGCCTTCAGGTTTACACCTGACTCCAGAAAGGCACTGCTGGGACCGCGGTTTTAGCAACTGCACCAGGTCCCTGCACAGGTCTTCAGGGCTCTGTAACCAGAGCACCTGGGAAAGTGGCCCGGAGCTGGGGGCTGGGCTGCCTGAGCAAAGAAGAGTCAAAGTCCCCCTACTGAGTGTCCTGTGACCGGGTCTCAACTGAGCAGAACCAGACTGTGGGTCCCAGAGGTGAGGCAGGATCGGTCCCAGTCCCAGAGCACCAAGCTGGAAGGTGCACAGCGTCACGGCTGCTGGGGCGATGCTGTGGGTGGTGCGGGCTGCTCCTCGCCCCTGTCCCCCAGACGCGGCTTGGACTCCATTAACCAAGCAGTGAGATCAGGCCAGAAATCAGAGCCCATTCTGAACTCAAAACACAAGCTTTCTCTTTTCTCCTCTCCCCTCTCCACCCCCCTGGGATTATCCATTTCCTTCAGAGGCAATTTTTCATTCTTGCTCCCAGGACCCAGTTGCCTGCCTATCAAGTGGAGAATTTCAACAGGTTTTTAAAGTGACAGAGCCCGAGTGTTCTTAGCAAGAGAGCTAGGCGCTGTGTCCACCTGGCGCCCTCCCTGCCAGCTTTTTTCCAATATTACTGACTTTTCCAACTGTTTTGCTTATGTGCAGGCAAGAGGCCTGACTGCCCCAGATGTTGCCCAGGAGTGGGGTGAGCTTGGCTTCTGGTGAAGTTGGCATCTGGTGAACTGGGTTCTGCTCCGCAGCAATCCTTCCACACTAATGCAGAGACAGGAGCCCCCGAGTTAGCCCCTCCAACCAGGCCTGGGAATGGGACCCAGCCTGGCTTTAACCCCTAGAAGCCCAGGGCATCCAGGGCCCCAGCTTTGTGGTTGAGGTCAACCAATGGAATGAGGGTAGAAGCCAGAGTCAGAGGCTAAGCATGGGGGCTCAGCCTGAGCACCCAGCCTCTCGGCGGTCACAAAGTGCCTCCTGGCCTGTGCATGCACAGAGGACACGACCATCCTGACCTGGCCTCAGATGGACAGGGCACCAACACTTCCCAGAGTCAGAAGGAGCCTGTGAAGGAGGCCCCCACTCCTTCTGTGTTCCCCAGGGTCAGCTGAGCCCAGAACTCCAAGACCTGGGTCCCTGCATTCCAGTCATTTCTGCAGTTCCCCGGGGGAGGTGGCAGCCAGAGGAAGCACCATTTCCTCCTCCAGCAGCTGGATGGTAACACCTCCACTTTCGCCCAAGCACTCAATTGTTAACACCCTCAAACCAGAGCGTTCCCCATGACCTGGGGCCAGGACTGTGTAAAGAAAAGGCTAGGTTACTTTTTCACCTTACAGAAAAAAAAAAAAAATCTAAATTCCCTTTGGGAGCAGTCCCACTGTGGCTTTAACCAGCAACTTGCTACACTTTAAACACACTTCCCAGGTAGTCAGTCACCAGCAATGGAGAATGCAGCCGTGGTCTTCTGTGGGAACCCAGCTGACTGTTCCAGGGTCTGAGACCCCAAACTGACCTCAGCTGCAGGGAGAGCTCAGTGTTCTTCCACCCTCTCTGCAAGATTGGTTAGAAGCTTCACAGCCAAGAACTCTCAGCAGGGCCTGGCCAGGCTGACTTGGTTTTGTTCTGTGCTCAGAGGCAACGGCTTATTTTGGTTTGCAGCAGCAGTGTCCAGTAACAGGACAGTGAGTTTTCTCTTAAGCCTCAAAAGGGCAAAAACGCTCTCTTCCTTTCACAGTGAAATGGGACACCACCTTTCCCCGTGGGCTAAGGCGTTGGCGATTGAATTTTGCAGCAGCGCTCAGCTCGCTTCGAGGTAGAGAGCTCAGTCGGCTGGTGACAAAGCCGCCTGTCTGCAGGTGTGCTTAGGGGACTGGGTAGGAGCATGCATGACCCGAATGGCGCCTGGGTCTCTCCCGGGTGACCCCAGGAAGAGGCAGGGAAGGCACTGGCTGGGTGCGCGTCCAGCTTCGCCCCGTGTCTACGGGTACGGAAGCGCAGCCAGGCGTTTGGCTCAAACTCGACAGCTGCTCGGAACGAGACGCCCGCGGAGCCCCACTTAGGTGGGTGCAGAAGGAGGGTAGGCCTTGCGTGAATGGGACGCCTCGCAGCTTACAGGATCGCAACGCCACCACAAACAAGTCGCGGTGCCAGACAGGCTTTGCAAAGCGCTGTCTCCAACACGACCCGCAGATTGCTTGTCCGGTGCGATGCGCTGCGCAGCCTCGGAGCCCCGGAGCCCTTCTCCTGAAACTCAGCTGCGCTCGGGAAGGCACTAATCTGGGCGGTGGGTAGTCAAGGGCCAGGGACCCGCGGCTCCCGGTTCAGCTCCACACCTCTGCGCCCTTGCTCGCCGACTCCGAGAGCGCCCAGGGCGCGCTCGCACCCCACTATCCTGCGCGACCTCGGTCTGCAGCCCGTCCGAGGTCGGGCGGCTGCTCCGGGTCCCGGAACCCAAGCCCTGTCGCGGAGTGCGAAGCCTCGGAGCGGGGGACGCTTGGGGACGGGGGGACTTCGAACACCGTACGCCGAGGGAGTGCGCTCCGCGAAGTGGGCTGCCTCAGCCTCCGGGGTGCAGAGCGGCGCGGGCCGGCTCGATCGGGACAGCTCGGGCAGAAGCGGGGCCCCTCACCGAGCCCGGCGCCTGCCCACGCCTCGGCCGCCGGGCGCACTCACCGTCGCTGAGGCACAGCGCAGTCAGCACGAGGGCCAGCACGACGAAGACCTTGGCATCCATGGCACCAGCGGGCGGCGGGCGGACGGAGGCCGGACGCGGAGGGGATGCGGCGGCGGAGGGTGAAAGTGCGGCGGCAGGAGGCGCGCGCCCGGCGCTTTAGAGGCGAGAGCGGGGCGGGGCGGGCGCGCGGCGAGGGGCGGGCCTGGGCTGAGTCCGGGCTGCGGCAGGGGGGCTCGGACCGGAGTCCCCTCCCAGCCGGCCGCTCCCCCTGTGCCCTCCCTCCCCACCCCCGCCCCAGCGCCGGATGCTCCCGGGACTGCGGAGAGCTCCAGTTTTTGACCTCTCGGTTGCGCTGGGTTCTGCTTTGGGAATCTGACCTGCACCGAGGAAGCCAGTGCCCGGGGAGGGTTGGAGACAGGGCTGGTAACTGTTCCCAGTATGCAGATGGGGAGACTGAGTCCCAGAGGCTAGAACTGAATGAGAACCCAGGGAAAACAAACAGGTCGGTCCTAGAGGCAAGGGCCAGCGAGGCCGGTGGCGGCCTGAGTAGGCTAATAGCGTCCTGTTTGGGGAGCGTAGGACCTGGAAGTGCCCACCGGCCTCGGCTTGCTGCACTGCGGCCGGGTAAACCGGAACCAAGGGAACCAAACTGGTCTTTGCATCGGAGCTTCTCTTATTTCAAGCCAAAGCTACCGCTTATGTCTTAGCCGAGTCTCAGTTTCCTAAAGTATGCAGTTGAAGCTTCAAAATAGAATACTGTACCGTCAAAAGGAAGCAATGCCAGTTCGCCCCAGAGGCTCTTAGTAACCATGCATTTATTCAGCCCTTTGCACTTGCTCTTCAACTGAGAAATCGGTTAGTTTCCACCCTGCGAAGGGGAGCTGTGGGCGTTTACTTGAGACCACCGCGAAGTGCTCAGCATTCAGTCTGACACACAGTCAGTACTCAAGAAATGTAATCTAGAAATAACTGTTTACACTTCAGTGTTTTCTCCCTCTTCCTATCGGATGTTCTTACCACCTGAAACAATGAGAGAACTCTCCTCTCCTCCCCACACCCAGGATGGTGCTTCTGGGGTTGGTCTTTCTGGTTTAGAGACTATACCAATAGGGTCGTCCCTCGGCGGTGTCCAGCCGCCCCAGCAGGCTGCTGCGCCCCAACGTGGACACATGAGAAGGTCCTGAAGTGGACAGGGGTGCAAGCAGGCGTTCTGGAAGGCCCCGGGGTGAGAAAAGCGCCCTTTTGGTCCTCTCTAGTGATCACACGCCTCCCTGGCCAGCTCCGTGTGCTCTCTTTCCCTCGCAACCTGCCAGCGGAGTGGACTCTGTCCCGGCGTCCATCCAAGGGGCGCTTGCTCGGTGGGGACAAGTCTCTGGAGCCCCGAATCTCTGGCCTTGGGGGAGTGGGCGGGGCCTGCCGGCCCTGGGCTCAACTGCTCAAACTGGGGGCCAAGGGAAGGCGAAATCAGCAAGAAACAGCGAGAGCGCCAGGAGTCCCGTCGTGGGGAATGGGTGTCTTTTGTTTTGTTTTTCCAAACTACTGTCGCGCCCAGTTTGATGCCCTGTGAATCCGTGTTCGTTCATTCATTCACCCAGACGAGCTCACTTCTGGGTACTGGGCGTTGAGCCAGGACTCTCACTGATTTTGGTCTCTGCCCTTAAGGAATTACCCGTCCATTGGGTAATACAGTCCTCGGGCAACCCCCGGCCGGCCATGGCCTCCTCTCGGGAAAGCTGGAGCGGATAAGCTCCACGTTCCCGGGCCCTCGCCGACTGCGAGCGAGCCCGCGCAGCGGCCGAGCTCGGGCGCCCTCTGGTGACCATGACTCTCGTTTCCCCTCCACCCCTGCCCCGCGCCCCCGGGGGCCGAGTGGCCCGGCCCGGGTCCCTGAGCAGACTGCTGAAGCTTCAAGGCTCAGTCTTAATCGGGCGGCGGGGGCTTAGGGGCACATCGTGGAGCCTAGAGCCCGGCGAGAGAGGCGCGGGTAGAGTTTCACCTGCAAGACCGGCCAAAGCCAATGTAAAAAACTCCTGCTTGTTTCCTTTTTGTCACAAAACCGATAGCTGCTCCCAGAGTTTAAGGGAGTCACTGGGAGGGACCCGCGTGGACTGGTGGGGAACCAGGGCCTTCTGCTTGGCCGCTTCCCGCTGTCCCAGAACAGACATCAGTGTGGACAGACATCACTGACTCGCTCTATTAATTCATTACAGTTCTTCCTGAGCACCAGACACGAATAAGTGTTTGAAATATGTTAGTAAAGGAGGTACGAACAAACGGAACAACCCAAACCCCTGCCCTCCTGGAGTTTACATCCTGGGAGGTGGGGGAAGAAAATGTGCGCTTCGGGTAAGTACGCGCTTCGTCTGTAGAAAATCATCACGTGAAAAAGTGAACCAGAAGGAAGGGGAGTGAGTGAGACTT
>SJYD01056157.1:0-27822 GCA_006408635.1 Nanger granti | reverse complement strand
TACGGACTACATAGGAAGGGGCCTATAGATGGAGAAATATAAGCCAGACCAAGGAACTATCCAAAAGTGAACTGACCCCAGAGTGCCCACAACAACAGCAGAGAAAGTTCTAGATATATCTTTACTATTTTTACGATCATTCTCTTTTTTTCTTTTCTTCTCTTTTTTAACTTTAAAAAAAATTTAATTCCTCTATTACTCCTTTAATTTTCATTTTTATAACCTAAAATTACTTTTCCAAAAAAGATCCTATTTTTAAAGCAAATTTAAAAAAATTAATAAAACAATAATTTTAATAAGAATAATGCTTCTTGTGACCATATGCATAAACCCCTAATTTTAATTGACCAAGGAACTATCCAAAAGTGAACTGACCCCACAGTGCCCACAACAACAGCAGAGAAAGTTCTAGATATATCTTTACCAGTTTTACGATCATTCTCTCTTTTTTCTTTTCTTCTCTTTTTTAACTTAAAAAAAATAATTCCTCTATTACTCCTTTAATTTTCATTTTTATAACCTAAAATTACTTTTACAAAAATGATCCTATTTTTAAAGCAAATTTTAAAAAAATTAATAAAACAATAATTTTAATAAGAATAATGCTTCTTGTGACCATATGCATAAACCCCTAATTTTAATAATATAACTTAAAAAAAATAATTCCTCTATTACTCCTTTAATTTTCATTTTTATAACCTAAAATTACTTTTACAAAAATGATCCTATTTTTAAAGCAAATTTTGAAAAAATTAATAAAACAATAATTTTAATAAGAATAATGCTTCTTGTGACCATATGCATAAACCCCTAATTTTAATAATAGGTATAAAAATAAAGACATTTCATGATATAAAACACTTGCAGTGATATGTCATGATAAGTGACTTATGTCATGTGACTTATGTCATGTTTTATATCATGACATAAGTCACATATCATGACAAGTGTTTTATATCGTGACATAATTCACTTATCGTGACAAGTGTTTTATATCGTGACAAGTGTTTTATATCGCAACATAAGTTATTTATCGTGACTTCTTCTTCTCGTGACATGTCATTTATCATGCCAAGTGTTTTATATCGTGACATATGTCACTTATCGTGACTTTTCCCCCAATCTTTAGTACCCACTTTTACTTGAGAGCGAGATTACTGGCTTGACTCTTCCCTTTGGAATCTCCTTTATCTCCGCCAGGTCACCTATCTCTCCTCCCTTCCCCTTCTCTTCTATACCCAACTCTGTGAATCTCTTTGTGTTCCAGATGGTGGAGAACATTTAAGGAACTGATTACTGGCTAAATCTGTCTCTCTACATTTCATTTCCCCCCTCTTATCCTCCTGGCCACCCGTTTCCTTCCTCCCTCTTCTCTTCTCTGTATAACTCCATGAACATCTCTGAGCATTCCAGACTGTGGAGCGCAAATTAGGAAGTGATTACTGGCTAGCTTGCTCTCTCTTCTTTTGATTCCACTTCATCTCATTGGGTCACCTCTAACACCCTCCTCCCTCTTCTCTTCTCCATGTAACTCAGTGAAACTCTCTGGGTTTCCCTCACTGTGGAGAAACATTTCATCTTTAAGCTAGGTGTTATATAAATGGTGCTATATAGAAGGAGAANGCAAATAAGGAAGTGATTACAGGCTAGCTTGCTCTCTCTTCTTTTGATTCCACTTCATCTCATTGGGTCACCTCTAACACCCTCCTCCCTCTTCTCTTCTCCATGTAACTCGGTGAAACTCTCTGGGTTTCCCTCACTGTGGAGAAACATTTCATCTTTAAGCTAGATGTTATATAAATGGTGCTATATAGAAGGAGAAGTCTTGACACTACTGTAAAAATAAGACTGTAAACCAGAAGCAGGAGGCTTCAGTCCAAATCCTGAGAACTCTTGAATCCAGGGAATATTACTTGATAGGAGCTCATCAAATGTCTCCACACCTACACTGAAACCAAGCACCATGCAAGGGCCAACAAGTTCCAGATCAAGACATATCACACAAATTCGCCAGCAACACAGGAACACAGCCCTGAGCTTCAGTATACAGGCTGCCCAAAATCACTCCAAAACCATTGACATCTCATAACTCATTACTGCACACTTCATTGCACTCCACAGAGAAGAAATCCAGTCACAGATCCCTTTAGTCACTCGACGGGGAGTCTTACACTGCTGCAGCTACAGAGACAAGCGGCAGTGCATGTTTCCAGGCGAGACGAGGCCTGTCTCCCCTGTGGGGGGTCCATGGGAACCCCGAGATTTATTTCAGCATGGGTGAGGAAAGCTCAGGTACAGGCTTCAGCACCTGACAAGGACTTCAGACCCGGCGATAACTGGGGAGGAATCCCCAAAGGGGCATGGAAACTGGCACGGAGCCTGGCCTCTCCTGAGGCCACAGGTGTGGGTCCATGGGCTCTGCATCGTAACTCGAGAGCCCCCACCACAACTCAAGAAAAACCAGACCCTTCTCCCTTGGAAGTGGCTTGAGACCCTTATCCGCTTCGACGTCTAGGGGGAAATCATCCCTTTCCTCTTGGACCAGGAAGGGCTCCTTCACCCTTTGCTGTGATACAAGAAGTTCCCTGCCCCACCCGTCTCAACTCGAGAGGAACTCCAAGGAACCCGCTGTGACTCAAGAGGAGCCCCGTTTGCCCCGGGTAAACTTTAGATGATGGTCCCTTTTCCTGCTCCTTAGGGAAACTTTTCCTGGGGCTTCCCAACCATCCCAAGAGGAGGTTCTTGCAGCAGGCAAGTTGGAGGAACATCGGGGGTGGGACCACCATTCCCCAAGATCCCCAAATGCCTTGTCCACTGCACATGAACCTGCAAGTGACCAGGTGAGACGAGGCTTGTCTCCGCAGTGGGGGCCTCAGGGGTACCCCAAGACCTAGGTCAGGACGGTCAAGGAAACTCAGGCTTCAGTCTCAGCTGAAGTCGAGGACTGAGCACCCTAGACGACTGGGGAGGAATCCCCAGAGGCGCCTGGAAACTGGCACGGAGACTGTCCTCCCCTGAGGCCACAGGGGCGAGTCCCTGTGGTTCCCGTCGTAACTCGAGAGGACCCCACCACAAATTGAAAAAACCAAAAGATTCTCCCCTGCAATCATGGTGAGGACCTTGTCCCCTGTGGCATCTCGGGGGAAATCACCCCTTCTCTCTTGAACCTCAAAAGGGTCATTCACCTTCTTGCTGTGACCCAAGAAGTTCCCCGCCCCACCCATCCCCACTCGAGAGGAACATCGAGGGACCCGCTGCGACTCAAGAGGAGCCCCCTTTGCCCTGCTAATCTCCAGATGATGGTCTCTTTTCCTGCTCCTTAGGGAAAGGTATGCTGGGGCTTCCCTCGCATCTCAAGAGGAGGTGCTCGCACCAGAAAAGTCGGGAGGAGCATTAGGATTTGGACCACCATTCCCCAAGACCCGCAAATGCCTTGACCACTGCAGATGAACCTGACTGCCCTGCACTGCCTTGACTGTCACCCCAAGGTTCGACACCCGACACACTGGCACTTGTGACAGCCCTTGGTAGTATCTCGAGGGCAAGCCACATATCCCTGTGTCCACTCGACATGCTGCCTGACACTGCTGCTGCAGCTGCTCAGGCAAGTAGCCATGCAAGTGTCCAGGCGAGAGGAGGCCTGTCTCCTCTGTGGGGGCCTCAGGGGTACCCCAAGACCACGGTCAGGATGGTTGAGGAAAGCTCAGACTCCGGCCTCAGCACAAGTCGAGGACTGAGCACCCTGAGACGATTGGGGAGGAATCCCCAGAGGCGCCTGGCAACTGGCATGGAGACTGGCCTCTCCTGAGGCCACAGGGGCGAGTCCCTGGGGTCCCCATCATAATTTGAGAGGACCCCACCACAACTTGAGAAATCCCAAAATATTTTCCCCTGCAAGCGGGGTGAGGACCTTGTCCACTGTGGCATCTTGGGGGAAATCACTGCTTCTCTCTTGGACCTCAAAAGCATCGTTCACCTTCTTGCTGTGACCCAAGAAGTTCCACGCCCCACCCGTCCCCACTCAAGAGGAACACCGAGGGTCCCACCAAGAATGCAAAGGAGACCCGTTCTCCCCTGCTGAGCTCCAGATGAGGGTCTGTTTCCTGCTCTGTTGGGAAAGGTTCCCCACACTCCCCTCACATCCCAACAGGAGACGCTCACACCAGGACAGTCAAGAGTGAATGGTTGCACATGTTTTGACATGCCCAGGCATGGTGAGGCATGCCCGGGAAAAGTGCTGCAGACAAGGCTTGGAACGGGACAACAACCAAGCAGACACTGGGAGCGGACCAGACTTCTGGGGACCGACGCCCCTGCAGCATAGTCCAATCAGGAACCGACACAGAGCCCTTTGACATCAACTGCCGCTGTAGCCCGGGCTTTTTCCATATATAGGGAAACCTGGCTTGAACGCCAGCCTTGGCTATAAAACCTCGCCCCTCCTTGCATACCTTGCAGACTCCCTTTGTCTCCTCGCTCACCTGCTCCCGGGAGTTCTGCCCAAGAGCGACCGCCCAATAAAGGCTTTCATCAACGATCCCTAGGGGTGGCTCTTTCTTCCTGTGATATTTCTTACATCTGGTGCCCAACGTGTGTCTTGACGTGAGTGTGCCCGGCACTCGCCGGAACCAGGTGGCTGACCAATCTCCAAGACGGCAGGATACGGAGTAAGTCCTTTTGGCTTTGGGGCCTCCCTTCCCTGGTGACCACCTCCTAGGGCCCAGTAACAGGTGCGCACTTACTGGGCCCTCCCGGTCACCAGCTTGTGGGGAGATGTCCCCAGTGGCTGAGTAGACCTCCGGCTTCGGCCTTTTCCGGTCACCAGCTCGTGAGGGAGACGTACCAAGCAGCTGAGTAGATCTCTGGCTTTGGCCTTTTCTGGTCCCCAGCTCGTGAGGAAGACGTTCCGAATGGCTGCACGGACCTCTGGCTTCCCTTAACACGTCTGAAGAATTTCGGGCAGCGGGGATTGCCTCCACGCTTGTGGTCACCATGGGATCGACAGCCTCTACACCCGATCCCCAATACTCCACCCCCTTAGAGTGCCTGCTGGCTAACCTGCAGACCCTAAGACTAAAGGGATATATCCACCCCAAGCAGCTCACTTTTCTGTGTTCACAGCCCTGGCCTCAGTATTCCCTAGATAATGGCTCACAATGGCCAGCCACAGGGACATTAGACTTTAACGTCCTCCGTGATTTAGATAATTACTGCCGGAAAATGGGAAAATGGTCTGAGGTCCCCTATGTTCAGGATTTTTGGGCGTTGCGCTCTCACCCCACCCTGTGCACCACGTGTGCTACTAGCCAGATCCTATGCACAATGCCTCCTACAACCTGTCCACCAGCCCTAACCCACCCCAGTGTCAGTGGGGGGACTGTAAAGTGGGCCTAACCATGCAAAAGGTGTGGGGACAAGGAACCTGCCTAGGGGCCGTCCCACCCGAAAAGACAACCCTGTGTGCTCAGACTGCCAGTCTCACTGGACTAGACACAACAAAGTGGATGATACCTGAAGCTGGGGGCTGGTGGGTTTGTTCACACACTGGGTTGACACCCTGCCTACACCTTACTGATTTCAATCAGAACAGGGAATTTTGCGTTCTGGTAGCAGTGATGCCTAAAATTACCTATCATTCTGAAGAAGTTCTATACAATTTCTGGGATTGGGGCACCTCATCCGCCTGGGAAAAGAGGGAGCCGGTCACAGTGGTCACTCTGGCAACACTGTTTGTTCTGGGAGCAGCGGGAATGGGCACCGGGATTGCATCACTGTCCGTACAAAACCACGGTTTGACCTCCCTAAGAGTTGCCATTGATGAAGACATTGCCCGAATAGAGAAGTCCATGATGGCCTTAGAAAAATCTCTGACTTCCCTGTCAGAGGTGGTGCTACAAAACAGGCGAGGACTAGACCTATTCTTCCTACAACAAGGGGGCCTCTGTGCAGCCCTCAAGGAGAAATGTTGCTTCTAAGCAGACCATATGGGGGTAGTAAGGGAATCCATGGCCAAGGTAAGAGAGGGACTAGAGCACCGGAAGAGAGAGCGGGAGGCCCAGCAGGGCTGGTTCGAATCCTGGTTCCAGAGTTCCCCTTGGCTGACGACTCTGCTATCCTCCATAATGGGACCACTCATCATCCTCCTGCTGCTCCTGACTTTCGGGCCCTGTATCCTAAATAAGTTTTTGGCCTTTATCAAACAACGACTTAACACGGTCCAGCTGATAGTGATGTGATAGCAGTACCAAGGGCTTCCAACAAACACTCCATGACAATATTAATGGCAGACGCCCCCTGTCATCCTGGCCACATCCTACTCCTCGCTGCCCCTGTTCAGCAGGAAGTAGCCAGAGAGAATCGGTGCCCCTTGTCCTATATCAAAAAGGCTGGGATGAAAGGTTGGGCATGCTCGGGCATGCTGAGGCATGCCCCGGAAAAGTGCCCCAGACAAGCGTCGGAGGCAGGACAACCAAGCAGACACTGGAAGTGGACCGGACTTCCGGGGACCGACCCCCCTGCAGCAGGGCCCAATCAGGAGCCGACACAGAGCCCTTGGACACCAACCGCCGCTGTAGCCCATGCTTTTTCCATATATGGGGAAATCTGGCTTGAATGCCAGCCCAGGCTATAAGACCTCGCCCCACCTTGCATACCTGGCAGACTCCTTTTCCTTGCTTACCCACTACCGGGAGTTCTGCCCTAGAGTGACTGCCCAACAAAGGCTTTCATCAATGGTCCCTAGGGGTGGCTCTTTCTTCCCGCAGCGATTCTTACAGTGAGGAGCATCAGGGGTCATGCCACCATTCCCCAAGACCCCCAAATACCTCATTCACTCGAGATGAACCTGACATTCCTGCACTGCATTGACTGTCACCCTGAGGCTCGAAGCCTGACACAATGGCACTTGTGACAGCCCTGGGTGTTACCTCGAGGTCAAGTCACAGATCCCAGTGTTCACTCGATGGGGAGCCTTACACTGCTGCTGCAGCTGCGGAGGCAAGCAGCAGTGCACGTCTCCAGGCGAGACGAGGCCTGACACTCCTGTGGGGGCTCCATGGGAGCCCCAAGATTTATGTCAGCATGGGCAAAAAAAGTTCAGGTACCAGCTTCAGCACCAGACGAGGACTGAGGACCGGCGATGACAGGGGAGGAATCCACAAAGGTGCATGGAAACTAGCATGGAGACTGGCCTCTCCTGAGGCCACAGGGGCGGATCCGTGGACTCCCTGTCGTAACTCGAGAAATTCTGCCGCAAGTCGAGGAAAACCAGAAGCTTCTCACTTGCAAGCGGGGTGATGCCCTTATCCGCTGTGGCGACTTGGGAGAAATCACCCCTTCACTCTTGGACCTCGAAGGGCTCCTTCACCCCCTTGCTGTGACCCAAGAAGTGCCCCGCCCAACCCGCCTCAACTCGAGAGGAACCCCAAGCGACCCGCTGCGAGTCAAGAGGAGCCCAGTTTGCCCCTGCGAAGCACCAGATGATGGTCCCTTTCCCTGTTCCTTAGGGAAATGTTCTCTTGGGCTTCCTTCGCATCCCAAGAGGAGGTGCTCGCACCAAGAAAGTCGGGAGGAGTATCAGGGGTTGGGCCACCTTTCCCCAAGACCCCCAAATGCCTTGTCCACTGCAGATGAACCTGAATTCCCTGCACTGCCTTGATGGTCACCCCGAGGCTTGACTCGCGACACACTGGCACGTGTGACAGCCCTGGGTACTACCTCAAGGGCAAGCCACAGATTGCTGTGTCTGCTCGACATGGAGCCTGACACTGCTGCTGCAGTTGGTCAGGCAAGTAGCCGTGCATGTGTCCAGGTGAGACGAGGCCTGTCTCCTCTGTGTGGGCCTCAGGGGTACCCCAAGACCTAGTTCAGGACGGTCGAGGAAAGCTCAGACACCGGCCTCAGCACATATCGAGGACTGAGCAACCTGAGACGATTGGGGAACAATCCCCAGAGGACCCTGGCAACTGGAACGGAGACTGGCCTCTCCTGAGGCCACAGGGGCGAGTTCCTTGGGTTCCCTTTGTAACTCGAGAGGACCCCGCCACAACTTGAGAAAAACCAAAAGATTCTTCCCTGCAAGCGGGGAGAGGCCCTTATCCGCTGCGGCGTCTAGGGGGAAATCACCCCTTCCCTCTAGCCCTTGAAGGGTTCCTTCACCACCTTGCTGTGACACAAGAAGCTCTCCCCGCCACCCGTCTCAACTCAAAAGGAACCCCAAGTGACCAGCTGCGAATCAAGAGGAGCCCTGTTTGCCCCTGCTAAGTTTCAGATAATGGTCCCTTTTCCTGCTCCTTAGGGAATGTTTCCTGGGTCTTCCCTCACTTCCCAAGAGGAGGTGCTCGCACCAGGAAAGTCGGGAGGAGCATCAGGGGAAGGGCCACCATTCCTCAAGAATCCCAAATGCCTTGTCCACTGCAGATGAACCTGACTGCCTTGAACTGCCTTGACTGTCATCCCGAGTCTCGACGCCCGACACCCTGCTATGTGTGACAGCACTTTGGACCTCGAGGGCAAGCCACAGATCCCTGTGTTCTCTCAACATGGAGCCTGACACTGCTGCTGCAGCTGGCCTGGCAAGTAGCCGTGCACGTGTCCACGCAAGACGAGGCCTGTCTCCTCTGTGGGGGCCTCAGTGTTACCCCAAGACCTAGGTCAGGACGGTCGAGGAAAGCTCAGGCTCAGGCCTCAGCACAAGTTGAGGACTGAGCACCCTGAGATGATTGGGGAGGAATCCCCAGAGGAGCCTGGCAACTGGCACAGAGACTGGCCTCTCCTGAGGCCACAAGGGCGAGTCCCTGTGGTTCCCGTCGTAACTCGAGAGGACCCCACCACAAATTGAAAAAAAAAAAACAAAAGATTCTCCCCTGCAAGCATGGTGAAGACCTTGTCCGCTATTGCGTCTCAGGGGAAATCACCCTTTCTCTCTTGGACCTCAAAAGGGTCGTTCAACTTCTTGCATTGACACAAGTAGTTCTCCGCCCCAACTGTCCTCAGTCGAGAGGAACACCGAGGGTCCTGCCAAGAATGAAAAAGAGCCTCATTATCCCCTGCTGAGCTCCAGATGAGGGACCCTTTCCTGCTCTCTCGGCAAAAGGTTCCCATCGCTATCCTCACATCCCAACAGGAGTCACTCACATCAAGACATTCGGGAGAAGCATGACGGGTCTTGCAACCATTCCCCAAGACCCCCAAATACCTCGTTCACTCCAGATGAACCTGAATGCCCTGCACTGCGACTGTCACCCTAGGAACGAAGCCTGACCCACTGGCACGTGTGACACCCGGGGTAGTGCCTCGAGGTCAAGTCACATATCCCTGTGTCCACTCGACGGGGAGCCTTACACTGCTGCTACAGCTGCGGAGGCAAGCGGCTGTGCACGTCTTCAGGCGAGACGAGTCCTGACTCCCCTGTGAGGGATCCATGGGAACCCCAAGATTTATGTCAGCATGGGCGAGGAAAGCTCAGGTACTGGCTTCAGCACCAGAGGAGTACTGAGGACTCGGTGATGACTGGGGAGAAATCCCCCAAGACGCATGGCAACTGGCACGGAGAATGGCCTCTCCTGAGGCACAGAGGCAGGCCCATGGTCTCCATGTCGTAACTTGAGAAACCCCACCGCAACTCGAGAAAAATCAGAAGCTTCTCCTTTGCAAGCCGTGTGAGGCCCTTATCCTCTGTGGCATCTCAGATGAAATCACCACTTCCCACTTGGAAATCGAAGAGCTCCTTCACCCCCTTGCTGTGACCCAAGAAGTTCCCCGCCCCACCAGTCTGAACTCGAGAGAAACCCCAAGGGACCCGCTGCGACTCAAGAGGAGCCCCGTTTGCCCCTGCTAAGCTCCAAGTGATGGTCCCTTTTCTGCTCTGTCGAGAAAGGGTAACCAGCAATCCTCTCACATCCCAACAGGACACACTCGCACCAGGACAGTCGGGAGGAGCATCAGGGGTCTTGCCACCATTCCCCAAGACCCTCAAATACCTCGTTCATTCCAGGTGACTGGACTGCCCTGCACTGCATCGACTGTCACCCCGAGGCTTGAAGCCTGACACACTGGCACATGTGACAGCCCTGGTTACTACCTCGAGGTGAAATCACAGATCCCTGTGTCCACTCGACGGGGAGCTTTACACTGCTGCTGCAGCTGGGGAGGCAAGCGGCCGTGCACGTCTCCAGGCGAGATGGGGCCTGACTCCCCTGTGGGGGCTCCAGGGGAACCCCAAGTCCTATGTCAGTATGGGTGAGGAAAGCTCAGGCTGCAGCCTCAGCACCTGACAAGGACTGAGTACCCAGCGATGGCTGAGGAGGAATCCCCAGAGGCGCCTGTCAACTGGCATTGAGACTGGCCTCTCCTGAGGCCACAGGTGCGGGTCCCTGAGGTCCGTGTCATAACTCAAGAGGACCCCAACTCATCTCGAGAAAAATCAGAACCTTCTCCCCTGCAGGCAGAATGAGGACCTTGTCAGCTTCGTCATCTCCTGGGAAATCACCTCTTCCCTCTTGGACCGGGAAAGGCTCCTTCATACCCTTGCTGTGACCAAAGAAGTTCCCTGCCCCTCCCGTCCCCATGTGGGATGAATTCCGAAGTTCCCACCATGACTCAGGAAGAGCCCTGATTGACCCTGCTCAGCTCCAGATGATTGTCCCTTTCCCTGCTCCTTTGTGAAGGGTTCTGGGCGCTTCCCTCGCATCCCAAGTGGAGCCGTTCCCCCCAGGAGAGTCGGGAGGAGCATCACGGGTTGGGCCACAATTCCTGAAGTCCCCCAAATGTCTTGTCAAGTCCAGATGAACCTGGCGGCCCTGCATTGCCTCCACTGTCAGCCCGAGGCTCGATGCCCAACACACTGGCACATGTGACAGCCCTGGGGTAACTCGAGGGCAAGCCACAGATCCCTGTATCCACTCGACGGGAAGCCTGACACTGCTGCTGAAGCTGGGGAGGCAAGCGGAAGTGCACGTCTCCAGGCGAGACGAGGCCAGACTCCCCTGTGGGGGCTCCATGGGATCCCCAAGATCTATGTCAGCATGGGCGAGGAAAGCTCAGGCACCGGCCTCAGCACCAGATGAGGACAGAGGACCCAGCGATGACTCCATAGGAATCCCCAGAGGCGCCTGGGAACTGGCACGGAGACAGGCCTCTCTTGAAGCCACGGGGGCGGGTCCACGGGCTCCCCGAGGTAACTCGAGAAACTCCACCGCAACTCGAGCAAAACCAGAAGCTTCTCCCTTGCAAGCGGTGTGAGGCCCTTATCCGCGGCAGCGTCACGGGGGAAATCACCCCTTCCTTCTTGGACCTCAAAAGGCTCCTTCACCCCCTTGCTGTGACCCAAGAAGTTCCCCGCCCCACACTTGTCAACTCGAGAGGAACCCCAAGGGCCCCGCAGGGACTCAAGAGGAGCCACGTTTGCCCGTTCTCAGCTCCAGATGTTTGGCCCCTTCCCTGTTCTTCCGGAAAGGGGTCCGGGCGCTGCCCTCACCTCCCAAGAACAGCCGCTCAGACTATGAGAGTCGGGAGGAGCATCAGGGTTCGGGACACCATTCCTCAAGATCCACAAATGTCTCCTCCACTTCAGATGAACCTGACTGCCCTACACTGCCTCGACTAAGACACCAAGGCTCGACGCCTGACACACTGTCATGTGTGACAGCCCTGGGTAGTACCTCGAGGTCAAGTCACAGATCCCTGTGTCCGCTCGATGGGGAGCCTTACACTGCTGCTGCAGCTGGGGAGGCAAGCGGCCTTGCACGTCTCCAGGTTGAATGAGACCTGACACCCCTGTGGCGGATAAATGAGAACCCCAACACATTTTTCAGCAAGGGCGACGAAAGCTCAGGCTCCGGCATCAGAAACAGACGAGAACAGAGTACCCGTCGATGACTGAGGAGGAATTCCCAGAGGCACCTGGCTACTGGCATGGAGACTGGCCTCTCCTGAGGCCGCAGGGCCGGGTCCATGTGCTGCCCGCCGTAACTCGAGAAACCCTGCCACAAATAGAGAAAAACCAGAAGCTTCTCCCTTGCAAGCGGTGTGAGGCACTTGTCCACTGTGGCGTCTCAGGGCAAATCACCCCTTACCTCTTTGACCTCGAAAGGTTCCTTCACATTCTTGCTGTGATCCAAGAAGCTCCCGCCCCACCAGTCCCCATTCGAGAGGAACACCGATGGTCATGCTGCAACTCAAGAGGAGCCCCGTTTGCCCCTGCTCAGCTCCAGATGTTTGTCCCTTTCCCTGTTCGTTGGGAAGGGGTCCCTGCTCTGCCCTCGCATCCCATGAACAGCCCCTCACACCATGAGAGTCGGGAGGAGCATCAGGGTTCGGGCCACCATTCCTCAAGATGCCCAAAAGTCTCCTCCACTCCAGATGAACCTGACTTCCCTACACAACCTCGACTGTCACACCGAAGCTCAACGCCCGACGCACTGGCACTTGTGACAGCCCTGCATAGTACCTCAAGGTCAAGTCACAGATCCCTGTGTCCACTCGACGGGGAGCCTGACACTGCTGCTTCAGCTGCGAAGGCAAAAGGCAGTGCACGTCTCCAGGCGAGACGAGGCCTGACTCCCTTGTGGGGGCTCCATGGGAAACCCAAGATTTATGTCAGCATGGGCAAGGAAAGCTCAGGTACCGGCTTCAGCACTAGACGAGGACTGAGGACACAGTGATGATTCGGGAGGAATCTCCAAAGGCGCATGACAACTGGCACGGAGACTGGCCTCTCCTGAACCCACAGTGGCAGGTCCTTGGGCTTCCCGTCACAACTCGAGAAACGTTGCCGCAACTCGGAAAAAACTAGAAGCTTCTCCCTTGCAAGTGGGTTAAGACCCTTATCCGCTGCGGCGTCTAGAGGGAAATCACCCTTTCCATCCTGGCCTTGAAGGGCTCCTTCACCCCTTGTTGTGACCCAAGAAGTTCCCCGCCCCCCCAGTCTCAAATCCAGAAGAACCACAAGGGACCCGCTGCATCTCACGAGGAGCCCCGTTTTCCGCTGCTAAGCTCCATATGATAGTCCCTTTTCCTGTTTCTTAGGGAAAGGTTTCCTGGGGCTTCCCTCGCATCCCAAGAGGAGGTGCTCACACCAGGAATGACGGGAGGAGCATCAGGGGTTGGACCACCATTCCCCAAGTCCCCCAGTTGCCTTGTCCACTGCAGATGAACCTGACTGCCCTGCACTGCCTTGACTGTCACCCCGAGGCTCGACGCCCAACACACTGGCACGTGTGACAGCACTTTGGACCTGGAGGGCAAGCCACAGATCCCCGTGTCCGCTTGACATGGAGCCTGACACTGCAGCTGCAGCTGGTCAGGCAAGTAGCCATGCACGAGTCCAGGTGAGATGAGGCCTGTGTCCTCTGTGGGGACCTCAAAGGGTACCCCAAGACCTAGGTTAGGACGGTCGAGGAAAGCTCAGGCTCCGGCCTCAGCATAAGTCGACGACTGAGACAACTGGGGAGGAATCCCAGTGGCACCTGGCAACTGGCACGGAAACTGGCCTCTCCTGAGGCCACAGGGGCGAGTCCCTGGGGTCCCCATCATAACTCGAGAGTACCCCACCACAACTTGAGAAAAACCAGCAGCTTCTCCCCTGCAAGAAGGGTGAGGACCTTGTCCGCTGTGGTGTCTCAGGGGAAATCACCCCTTTTCTCTTGGACCTCAAAGGGGTCGTTCACATTCTTGCTGAGACCCAAGAAGTTCCCCGCGCCACACGTCCCCACTCAAGAGGAACACCGAGGGTCCTGCCAAGAATGAAAATGAGCCCTGTTCTCCCCTGCTGAGCTCCAGATAAGGGTCCCTTTCCTCCTCGTTCGGGAAAGGATTCCCAGCACTCTCCTCACATCCCAACAGAAGATACTCGCACCAGGACAGTCAGGAGGAGCATCAGGGGTCTTGCCACCATTCCCCAAGACCCCCACATACCTTGTTCACTCCAGATGAACCTGACTGCCCTGCACTGTGAAGGCTCTCACCACGAGGATCGAAGCCTGACACACTGGCACGTGTAACAGCCCTGGGTAATACCTCGAGGTCAAGTCACAGATCCCTGTATCCACTTGACGGGGAGCCTTACACTGCTGCTACAGCTGCGGAGGCAAGCGGTAGTGCACATCTCCAGGCGAGACGAGGCCTGTCTCCCCTGTGGGAGATCCAAGGGAATCCCAAGATTTATGTCAGCATGGGCGAGGAAATTCCATGTACTAGCTTCAACACCAGACAAGGACTGAGGACCCGGCAATGACTGGGGAGGAATCCCCAGAGGCTCATGGCAATTGGCACAGAGACTGTTTTCTCCTGAGGCCACAGGGGTGGGTCCATGGGCTCCCCGTCGTAACTCGAGAAAACCCGCCGAAACTTGAGAAAAACCAGAAGCTTCTCCCTTGCAAGTGGAGTGAGGCTCTTATCCGGTGTGGGTTTTCAGGGGAAATCACCCCTTCCCTCTTGGACCTCGAAGGACTCCTTCACCCCCTTGCTGTGACACAAGAAGTTCCCTGCCTCACTCGTCTCAATTCGAGAGGAAACCCACGGGACCCGCTGCGAATCAAGGGGAGCCCTTTTAGCCCCTGCTAAGTTCCAGATGATGGTCCCTTTTTCTGCTCCTTAGGGAAAGGGTTCTGTGGTCTTCTCTCGTATCCCAAGAGGAGGTGCTTGCACCAAGAAAGTCAGGAGGAGCATCAGGGATTGGGCCACCATTCGCTAAGACCCCCAAATGCCTTGTCCTCTGCAGATGAACCTGACTGCACTGCACTGCCTTGACTGTCACCCCGAGGCTCGACGCCCGACACCCTGGCACGTGTGACAGCACTTTGGACCTCGAGGGCAAGCTACAGATCCCTGTGTCTGCTCGACATGGAGCCTGACACTGCTGCTGCATCTGGTCAGGCAAGTAGCCATGTACGTGTTCACGTGAGATGAAGCTTGTCTTCTCTGTGGGGGCCTCAGGGGTACTCCAAGACCTAGGTCAGGACAGTCGAGAAAAGCTCAGGCTCTGGCCTCAGCACAAGTCGAGGACTGAGCACCCTGAGACGATTGGGGAGGAATTCCCAGAGGAGCCTGTCAACTGGCAAGGAGACTGGCCTCTCCTGAGGACACAGGGGCGAGTCCTTGGGGTCCCCGTCGTAACTCGAGGGGACCCTGCCACAACTTGAGCAAAACCAAAAGATTATCCCCTGCAAGTGGGGTGAGGACCTTGTCTGCTGTGGCGTCTCGGGGGAAATCACCTCTTCTCTCTTGGACCTCCAAAGGGTCATTCACCTTCTTGCTGGGACCCACGAAGTTCCCCGACCCACCTGACCCCACTTGAGAAGAACACCAAGGGTCCCGCCAAGAATGAAAAGAAGCCCCGTTCTCCCCTGCTGATCTCCAGATGAGGGTCCTTTTCCTGCTCTGTCGGGAAAGGGTTCCCAGCGCTCCCCTCACATCCCAACAGGAGACACTCGCACCAGGACAGTCGGGAGGAGCATCAGGGGTCTTGCCACCATTATCCAAGACCGCCAAGTACCTCAATCACTCCAGGTCAACCTGACTGCCCTGCACTGCATCGACTGTCACCCTGAGGCTCGAAGGCTGACACACTGGCACGTGTGACTGTCGTGGGTAGTACCTCGAGGTCAAATCACAGATCCCTGTGTCCACTCGACGGGGAGCCTTACACTGCTGCTTCACCTGCGGAGGCAAGCGGCAGTGAAAGTCTCCAGGCGAGGTGAGGGTTGACTTCCCTTTGGAGCTCCATGGGAACCCGAAGATTTATTTCAGAATGGGCCAGGAAAGCTCACGTAAAGGCTTCAGCACCAGACGAGGACTGAGGACCTGGCGATGACTAGGGAGGAATCCCCAAAGGCGCATGGCAACTGGCACGGAGACTGGCCTCTCCTGAGGCCACAGAGGCAGGTCCATGGGACTCCTGTCATAACTCGAGAAACCCCACTGCAACTCGAGAAAAACCAGTAGCTTCTCCCTTGCTAGCGGGGTGAGGCCATTATCTGCTGTAGTTTCGCTGGGGAAATCACCCCTTCCCTCTTGGACCTCGAAGGGCTCCTTCACCCCCTTGCTGTGACCCAAGAAGTTCCCTGCCCCACCGTCTCAACTCGAGAGGAACCCCAAGGGACTCGCTGCAACTCAAGAGAAGCCCCTTTTGCCCCTACTAAGGTCCAGATGATGGTCCCTTTTCCTGCTCCTTAGGGAAAGGTTTCCTTGGTCTTCCCTCGCATCTCAAGAGGAGGTGCTCGCAGCAGGAAAGTCGAGAGGAGCATTCGCCAAGACCCCCAAATGCCTTGTCCACTGCAGATGAACGGGACTGCCCTGCACTGCCTTGACTGTCACCCCAAGGCTCGATGCCCGACACACTACACTGGGACGTGTGACAGCCCTGGGTAGTACCTTGCGGGCAAGCCACAGATCCCCTGACCACTCAACATGGAACCTGACACTGCTGCTGCTGCTAGTTAGTCAGATATCTGTGCACCTGTCCAGGCGAGACGAGGCCTGTCTCCTCTGTGGGGGCCACAGGGGTCCCCGAAAACCTAGGTCTGGACGGTCGAGGAAAGCTCAGATACCGCCTCAGCAAAAGTCGAGGACTGAGCACCCTGAGACGATTGGGAAGGAATCCCCAGATGTGCCAGGCAACTGGAATGGAGATTGGCATCTCCTGAGGCCACAGGGGCGAGTCCCTGTGGTCACCGACCTAACTCGAGAGGACCCTGCCACAGATTGAGAAAAACGAAAAAGATTCTCTCCTTCAAGAGGGGTGAGGACCTTGTCCACTATGGCGCCTCGGGGAAAATCACACCTTCTCTCTTGGACCTCCAACGGGTCGTTCACCTTCTTGCTGTGTCCCAAGAAGTTCCCTGCCCTAACCGTCCCCACTCGAGAGGAACACCGAGGGTCCCACCAAGAATGAAAAGTTGCCCAGTTATCCCCTGCTGAGATCCAGATGAGGGTCCCCTTCCTGCTCTGTCGGGAAAGGGTTCCCAGCATTCCCCTCACATATTAACAGGAGACACTCCAACCGGGACAGGCGGGAGGAGCATCAGGAGTCTTGCCACCATTCTCCAAGACCCTCAAATACCTCCTTCACTCCAGATGAACCTGACTGCCCTGCACTGCGTCGACTGTCACCTCAAGGCTCGAAGCCTGACCATGGCACGTGTGAGAGCCCTGGGTAGTACCTCAATGTCAAGTCAGAGATCCCTGTGTCCACTCGAAGGGGAACCTTACAATGCTGCTGCAGCTGCGGAGGCAAGTGGCAGTGCACGTCTCCAGGCGAGACGAGGCCTGACTCCGCTATGGGGGCTCCATAGGGACCCCACTATTTATGTCAGCATGGGTGAGGGAAGCTCAGGTACCGGCTTCAGCACCAGACGAGGATTGAGGACCCGGCATTGACTGGGGAGGAACCCCGCGAGGAGCCTGGCAAATGGCACGGAGACTGGCCTTTCCAGAGGCCACAGGGTTTGGTCCATGGGCTCCTGGTAGTAACTCGAGAAACCCGCCGCAACTCGAGAAAAAACAGAAGCTTCTTCCTTGGAAGCGGGGTGAGGACCTTATCCGCTGTGGCGTCTCGGGTTAAATTACCGATTCCCTCTTGGACCTGGAAGAGCTCCTTCACCCGCTTGCTCTGACCCTAAGAAGTTGCCCGCCACACCCGTCTCAACTGGAGAGGAACCCCAAGGGACCCTCAGCGATTCAAGAGGAGCCCCGTTTTCCCGTGCTAAGCTCAAGAATATGTTCCCTTTTCCTGCTTCTTTGGGAAAGGTTTCCTGGGGCTTCCCTCGCATCCCAAGAAGAGGTGCTCACAGTAGGAAAGTCGGGAGGAGCATCAGGGTTGGGCCAGCATTCCCGAAGACTCCCAAATGCCTTGTCCACTGCAGATGAACGGGACTGCCCTGCACTGCCTTGACTATCGCCCCGAGGCTCGACGCCCGACACACTGGCATGTGTGACAGCACTTTGGAACTTGAGGGCAAGCCACTGATCCCTGTGACTGCTCGACATGGAGCCTGACACTGCTGCTGCATCTGGTCAGGCAAGTAGCCGTACACGTGTCCAGGCGAGATGAGGTTTGTCTCCTCTGTGGGGGCTTCAGGGGTACCCCAAGACCTAGGTCAGGGCGGTCGAGGAAAGCTCAGGCTCTGGCCTCAGCACAAGTCGAGGACTGAGCACCCTGAGACGGTTGGGGAGGAATCCCTAGAGGCTCCTGGCAACTGGCCCGGTGACTGGCCTCTCCTGAGGCCACAGGGGCGAGTCCCTGGTGTCCCCAACATAACTTGAGAGGACCCCGGAACAACTATAAAAAAAACCCAAAATATTCTCCCCTGCAAGCGGGGTGAGTACCTTGTCTGCTGTGGCGTCTCAGGGGAAATCACACCTTCTCTCTTGGACTCAAACGAGTCGTTCACCTTCTGGCTGTGACTGACGAATTTCCCCGTCCCACCCGTCCCCACTCAAGAGGAACACCGAGGGTCCCGCCAAGACTCAAAAGGAGCCCCGTTATCCCCTGCTGAGCTCCAGATGAGGGTCCCTTTCCTGCTCTGTCGGGAAAAGGTTCCCAGGGCTCCCCTCACATCCCAGCAGGAGTCACTCGCACCAGGACAGTCAGAAGGAGCATCAGGGGTCTTGCCACCATTTCCCAAAACCCGAAAATACCTCGTACACACCAGATGAACCTGACTGGCCTGCACTGCACCGACTGTCACCCCTAGGATCGACGCCCAACACACTGGCACATATGACAGCCCTGGGGTACCTCGAGCAAAAGCCACATATCCCTGTGTCCGCTCGACGACGAACCTGACACTGATGCTGCAGCTGGGAAGGCAAACAGCCGTGCACGTCTCCAGGCTAGAAGAGGTCTAACTCCCTGTAGGGTATCCAGGGTAAGCCCAAGACCTATGTCAGCATGGGGGAGGAAAGCTCAGGCTCAGGCCTCAGCACCAGACGAAGACTGAGGACGCGGCGACGACTGGGGAGTTTTCCCCAGAGGCGCCTGACAACTGGCACAAACACTGGCCTATCTTGAGGCCACAGGGGCGGGTCTTTGGTGTCTCCGTCGGAACTCTAGAGGACCGGCCGTGACCAGAGAAAAAACAGAAGATTCTTTCCAGCAGGCGGCATAAGGCCCTTGTCCTCTGTGGCATCTAGGCGGAAACACCCCTTCCCTCTTGGACCTCGAAAGGGTGCGTCACACTCTGGGTGTGACTCAACACGTTCCCCACCCCACACGTCCCCACACGAGGTCAACCCCGAGGGTCCCTTCAAGACTCATGAGAAGCTCCGTTTGTCCATGCTCAAGTCCAGATGAGGGTCCATTTCCCTGCTACGTCTGGAAAGGTTTCCCGGTGCTCCTCTCACATCCCAGGAAGACGTGCTTGCCCCAGGAAACTCGAGAGGAGCATCAAGGGTAGGGCCGCCATTCCAAAGACCCCCAAATGCCTCATCCATTCCAGATGAACCTGACTGCCCTGCACTGCCTAGACTGTCAGCCCGGGACTCAATGCCCGACACACTGGCACGTGTGACAGCCCTGGGGTACTTCGAGGGCAAGCCACAGATCCCTGTATCCGCTCAACAGGAAGCCTGACATTGCTGCTGAAGCTGTGGAGGCAAGCGGCAGTTCATGTCTCCAGGCGAAACGAGGCCTGTCTCCCCTGTGGGGGCTCCATGGGAACTCCAAGTTTTATGTCAGCATGGGCAAGGAAAGCTCAGGTACCAGCCTCAGCACCAGACTACGACTGAGGACCCGGCGATGAGTGGGGACGAATCCCCAAAGGTGCATGGAGACTGCCCTCTCTTGAGGCCACAGGGGCGGGTCCATGGGCTCCCTGTGATAACTCGAGAAACCCCACCACAACTCGAGAAAAACCAGAAGCTTCTCCCTTGCAAGCGGGGTGAGGCCCTTGTCCCCTGCGATGTCTCGGGGGAAATCACCCCTTACCTCTTTGACCTCTAAAGTCTCCTTCACATTTTTGCTGTGACTCAAGAAGTTCCCTCCCCACCAGTCCCCATTTGAGAGGAACCCTGATGGTCCTGCTGTGACTCAACGGGTGCCCCGTTTGCCCCTGCTCAGCTCCAGATGAGAGTACTTTCCCTTCTCCTTTGGGAAAAGTTTTCTGAAACTCCACTCGCGTCCCAAGAGGAGAAGCTCCCACCAGGAGAGTCGGGAGAAGCATCAGGGTTCGGACCACCATACCGCAAGATCCCCAAATGTCTCCTCCACTCCAGATGAGCCAGACTGCCCTACACTGCCTTGACTGTCACACCGAGGCTTGACCCCAGACACACTGGCACGTGTGACAGCCTTGTGTAGTGCCTCGAGGTCAAGTCACAGATCCCTGTGTCCACTCGATGGGGAGCCTTACACTGCTGCTGCAGGTAAGGAGGCAAGCGGCCGTTCATCTCTCGAGGTTAAATGAGACCTGACTCCCCTGCGGCAGCTAAAGGGGAATACCAAGACCTTTGTCAGCACGGTCGAGGAAAGCACAGGCTCCGGCCTCAGCACCAGACGAAACCCGAGGACACGCCGATGACTGGGGAGGAAACCCCAGAGGCGCCTGGCAACTGGCACGGAGACTGTACACTCCTGAGGCCACAGGGCTGGTTTCTGGGGTCTCTGTTGTAACACGAGTGTACCCCACCGCAACTCGAGAAAAACCAGATGCTTCTCCCCTGCAGGCAAGGTGAGGCCCTTGTCTGCTGTGGCTTCTCGGCCGAAATCACTCCTTCCCTCTTGGACCTCGAATGGCTCATTCACCCCTTTGCTGTTACCCAAGAAGTTCCCCGCCCCAATCGTCCCCACTCGAGAGGAACCCCGAGGGTCCCGCCGAGACTCAAGAGGAGGCCCGTTTGCCCCTATTTAGCTCCAGATGAGGGTCCCTTTCCTTGCTCCCTCTGGAAAGGGTTCCCTGCACTCCCTTCACATCCCAAGAGGAAGTGCTCGCACCAGGAGAGTCACAAGGAGCATCAGGGGTCATGCCACAATTCCCCAACACCCCCAAAGGCCTAGTCCACTCCAGTGGACCCTGATTGCCCTGCACTGCCTCGACTGTCACCCCGACACTCGACACCAGACACACTAGCACGTTTGACAGCCCTCGGGTACCTCGAGGGCAAGTCACAGATTCCTGTGTCTGCTCGACGGGAAGCCTGACACTGCTGCTGCAGCTGGGGAGGCAAGCGGTCGTGCACGTCTCCAGGCAAGACGAGGAATGTTTCCTCTGTGGGGGCCTCAGCGGTACCGCAAGTCCTAGGTCAGGACAGTCGAGGAGAGCTCAGGTTCCGGCCTCAGCAAAAGAAGAGGACTGAGCACCCTGCGACGACTGGGAAGGAATCCCCAGAGACGCCTGACAACTGGCATGGAGACTGGCCTCTTCTGAGGTCACATGGGCGAGTCCCTGGGGTCCCCGTCGTAACTGGAGAGGCCCCGCCACCACTTGAAAAAAATCAAAAGATTCTCCCCTGCACGTGGGGTGAGGACCTTGTCTGCTGTGGCGTCTCAGGGGAAATCACCCCTTCTCTCTTGGACCTCAAAAGGGTTTTTCACCTTCTTGCTGTGATCCAAGAATTTCCCGGCCGCACCGGTCCGCACTCAAGAGGAACACCTTGACAGATGAACCTGACTGCCCTACACTGTCTTGACTCTCACCCCATATCACCCCTTCTCTCTTGGACCTCAAAAGGGTTGTTCACCTTCTTGCTGTGATCCAAGAATTTCCCGGCTGCACCGGTCCACACTCAAAAGGAACACCTTGACAGATGAACCTGACTGCCCTACACTGTCTCGACTCTCACCCCGCGGCTGGACTCCCGACACACTGGTACATGTGACAGCCCTGGTGTACCTCGAGGGAAAGCTTCATATCCCTGTGTCCACAGGATGGGGAGTGTGACAGTGCTGCTCTAGCTGGGGAGGCAAGCGGCCGTGCACGTCTCTAAATGAGACGAGGCCTGACTCCCCTGTGGGGGATACAGGGAAACCCCAGGACCTAGGTCAGCAGGAGCTAGGAAAGCTCACGTTCAGTCCTCACCACCACACGAGGACTGTGGACCCGGCGACTTCTGGGGAGGTATCCCCTGAGGTGCTTGACAACTGGGACGGAGACTGGCCTCTCCTGTGGCCACAAGTTCGAGTCCCTGTGTTCCCTGTCGTAAGTAGAGAGGACTCTGCTGCAACTCAAGAAAACCCAGAAGCTTCTACCCTGCAGACCGTGTGAGGCCATTGTCTGCTGCGTCATCTCGGGGGAAATCACCCCTTCCCTCTTGGACCTCAAAAGGCTCCTTTTCCCCCTTGCAGTGACCCAAGATGTTCCCCCACCCTACCTGTCACCACTCGAGAGGAACCCCAAGGGTTCTGCCATGATTCAAGAGGAGCCTTATTTGCCCCTGCTCAGATTCAGATGAGGGTCTCTTTCCCTGCTCCATCGAGAAAGGGTTCCTGTTCCTCCCCTCGCACCTCAAGCAGGGGCGCTCGCACCAGGAGAGTTGGGCGGAGCATCAGGGGTCAGGTCACCATTCCCCAAGACCCCCAAATTCCTCCTCCATTCCAAATGAACCTGACAGCCCTGCACTGCCTCCACTGTCACCCCAAGGCTTGAGGCCCGACACACTGGCACGTGTGACAGACCTGAGGTACCTCATGGGCAAGCCACAGACCCCTATGTCTGCTCAAAGGGGAACCTGACACTGATGCTGCAGCTGGGGAGGCAAGAGGCCATGCAAGTCTCCAGGTGAGACGAGGCCTGACTCCCCTGTGGGGGTCCAGGGGAACCCCAAGGCCTACGGCAGCACAGGCGAGGAAAGCTCAGGCTCCGACCTCAGCACTAGACGAGGACTGAGGATCCAGCGACAACTGGGGAGGAATCACCAGAGGCACCTGGCTACTGGCACTGAGACTGCCCACAACAGAGGCCACAGGGGCGGGTCCCTGGGTTGCCAGTCGTAATTGGATAGGACCCCACTGCAACGTAATTGGATAGGACCCCACTGCAACTCGAGTAAAACCAGAAACTTCTCCACTGCAGGCAGGGTGAAGCCCTTGTATGCTGGGGTGTCTCGAGGGAAATCACCGCTTCCCTCGTGGACCTTGTAAGGCCCCTTCACACCCGGGGTGTGACCCAAGAAGTGCCCTGCCCCACCCGTTCCTACTGGTGAGGAATCCCGAGGGTCCTGCCGCGACTGAAGAAGAACCCCCATTCCACATTCTCAGCTCCAGAGAAGGGTCCCTTTAACTGCTCCATTGGGAAATGTTCCCAGCACTCCCCTCCCATCCCAAGTGGAGGCACTCACACCAGAAAAGTTGGGAGGAGAATCAGGGGTCGGGCCACCATTCCTCAGACCCCAAAGCCTCGTCCACTCCAGATGAACCTGACTGCCCTGCACTGCCTCGACTGTCAGTCCAAGGCTCGACGCCCGATACACTGGCATGGGTGACAGCCCTGGGTTACCTGGAGTGCAAGCTACAGATCCCTGTGTCCGCATGAAGGGGAGCCTGACACTGCTGCTGCAGCTGGGGAGGCAAGTGGCCGTGCACGTCTCCAGGGGTGATGTGGCCTGTCTCCCCTATAGGGGCTCCAGGGGAACCCCAAGACCTATGTGACCACGGGCTTGGAAAGCTCAGACTCCGGCCTCAGTACCAGTCGAGGACTGCTGACTCGGGGACCACTGTGGAGGAATCCCCAGAGGCATCTGGAACTGGCAAGGAGACTGGCCTCTCTTGAAAACACAGGGCCTTGTCCCTGGGGTCCCTGAGGTAACTCGAGAGGACCCCACCGCAACTCGAGAAAAACCAGAAGCTTCTCCCTTGCAGGTGGGGTGAGGCCCTTGTCCACTGCACATCCCAGGGGAAATCACCCTTTTCCTCGTGGACCTCGAAATGTTCCTTCACACACTTGCTGTGACCCAAGACGTTCCTCACCCCAACCGTCCCCATTGGAGAGGAACGCTGAGTTCCCACTCAAACTCAAGAAGAGCCCCATTTGCCCCTGCTCTGTTGCAGATGAGAGTCCCTTTCTCTGCTCTGTCGGGAAAGGATTCCCGGCACACCACTCTCATCCCAGGAGGAGGCGCTCACACCAGGAGAGTCGGGAGGAGCATCAGGGGTCGGACCACAATTCACAAACACCCCCAAATACCTCGTCCACTCAAGATTAATCTGACTGCCCTGCACTGCCTCGACTGTCACCCCGAGGCTCGACGCTCGACACACTGGCATATGTGACAGCTCTAGGCTACCTCGAGGGCAAGCCACAGATCCCTTTTTCCCCTCAATGGGGAGCCTGACATTGATGCTGCCCCTGGAGAGGCAAGCAGCCCTGCACGTCTCCAGGTGAAATGAGGCCTGACTCCCGGGTGAGGGCTCCAGGGAAACCCCAAGTCCTATGTCAGTACTGGTGAGGAAAGCTCAGGCTGTGGCCTCAGCACAGACAAAGACTGAGTACCCGTCGACGGCTGATGAGGAATCCCCAGAGGCTCCTGGCCACTAACATGGAGACTGTTCTCTCCGGAGGCCACAGGGGTGGGTCTCGGGGTCCCCGTCGTAACTCGAGAGGACCCCAACACACCTCGAGAAAAAACAGAACCTTCTCCATGCAGGCGGAAGGAGGACCCTGTCAGATTTGTCATCTCATGGGAAATCAACCCTTCCCTCTTTGACCTTGAAAGTCTCCTTCACACCCTTGCTGTGACCCAAGAAGTAACACGCCCCACCCTTCCCCACTCGAGAGGAACCCCGAGGGTCCCGACGCAACTCAAGAGGAGCCGCCTTTGCCCCTACTCAGCTCCAGATGAGGGTCGCTTTCCCTGCTCCATCGGAACTGGGTTCCCGGCGCTCCCCTCGCATCCCAGGAGGAGGCGTTCACACAAGGAGAGTCGGGAGGAGCATCAGGGGTTGGGCCACCATTCCCCAAGACCCCCAAACGCCTCATCCACTACAGATGAACCTGACTGCCCTGCACTGCTTGACTGTCACCCTGCGGCTTGATGCCTGACACACTGGCACGTGTGACATCCCTGGTGTACCTCGAGGGAAAGCCTCATATCCCTGTGTCCACAGGATGGGGAGCGTGACAATGCTTCTTGAGCTGGGGAGGCAAGCGGCCATGCAAGTCTCCAAGCGAGACTAGGCCTGACTCCCCTGTGAGGGATACAGGGGAACCCCAGGACTTAGGTCAGCACGGGAGAGGAAAGCTCACATTCTGTCCTCATCACCAGACGAGGACTGTGGACCCGACGACGACTGGGGAGGTATCCCCTGAGGCACCTGGCACCTGGCACGGAGATTGGCCCCTCCTGATGCCACAGGTTCGGGTACCTGTGGTCCCCGTCATAAGTAGAGAGGACCCCGCTGCAACTAGAGTAAAACCAGAAGCTTCTACCCTGCAGGTGGAGTGAGGCCTTTGTCCCCTGCATCATCTTGGGGGAAATCACCACTTCCCTCTTGGACTTCAAATGGCTGCTTCACCCCCTTGCAGTCACCCAAGATGTTTTTGCCCTTACCCATCTCCCGTCGAGAGGAACCCCAAGGATCCTGCCACTATTCAAGAGGAGCCTTATTTTCCCCTGCTCAGATTCAGATGAGGGTCCCTTTCCCTGCTCCATTGAGAAAGAGTTCCTGATCCTGCCCTCGCACCTCAAGCAGGGGCGCTTGCACCAGGAGAGTCGGGAGGAGCATCAGGGGTCGGGTCACCATTCCCCAAGACCCCCAAATGCCTAGCCCATTCCAGCAGACCCTGAATGCCCTGCACTGCCTCGACTGTCACCCCGACACTTGACGCCAGACACACTGGCACGTGTGACAGCCCTCGCGTACCTCAAGGGCAAGCCACAAATTCCTGTGTCCGCTCAACGGGAAGCCTGACACTGCTGCTGCAGCTGGGGAGGCAAGCAGCCATGCACGTCTCCAGGCCCGAAGAGGCCTTTCTCCTCTGTGGGGGCCTCAGGGGTACCACAAGACCTAGGTCAGGACGGTCGAGGAAAGCTCAGGCTCTGGCCTCAGCACAAGACGAGGACTGAGCACCTGGACACGATTGGGGAGGAATCTCCAGAGCCACCTGACAACTGGCACGGAGACTGGCCTCTCCTGAGCCCACAGGGGCGAGTCCCTGGGGTCCCCGTCGCAACTTGAGAGGACTCCAACACAACTTGTGAAAAACCAAAAGATTCTCCCCTGCAGGAGAGGTGAGGACCTTGTCCTCTGTGGCGTCTCGGGGGAAATCACCCCTTCTCTCTTGGACCTCAAAAAGGTCGTTCACCTTTTTGCTGTGACCCCAGAAGTTCCCCGTCCCACCTGTCCCCACTCGAGAGGAACACCGAGGGTCCCGCCAAGACTCAGAAGGAGCCCCATTATCCCCTGCTGAGCTCCAGATGAGGGTTCCATTTCTGCTCTGTCGGGTAAGGTTTCCCAGTGCTCCCCTCACATCTCAACAGATGCTCACACCAGGACAGTCGGAAGGAGCATCAGAGGTCTGTTCACCATTCCCCAAGACCCCCAAATGCCCCGTTCACTCCAAATGAACTTGACTGCCCTGCACTGCACAGATTGTCACCCCAAGGATCGACGCCCAACACACTGGCACGTATGACAGCCCTGGGGTACCTCGAGCAAAAGCCACATATCCCTGTGTCCGCTTGAAGGCGAGCCTGACACTGCTGCTGCTGCTGGAGAGGCATGCGGCCATTCACTTCTCCAGGCGAGACGAGGCCTAACTCCCTGTGGAGGATCCAGGGGAACCTCATGACCTATGTCAGCATGGGCTAGGAAAGCTCAGACTCAGGCCTCAGCACAAGACGAGGACTGAGGACCCAGCGACGACTGGGGAGTATTCCCCAGAGGCGCCTAGCAACTGGCACGGAGACTGGCCTCTCTTGAGGCCACAGGGGCGGGTCCCTGTGGTCCCCGACGTAACTCGAGAGGACCGGCCGAAACACGAAAAAACCAGAATCTTCTTTCATGCAGGCAGCGTGAAGTCCTTGTCCACTGTGGTGTCTCGGGGGAAATCACCCCTTCCCTCTTGGACCTCGAAAGGGTTCTCCACACCCTGGGTGTGACCCAAGAAGCTCCCTGCCCCACCCATCACCACACGAGATGAACCCCGAAGGTCCCTCTGTGACTCAAAGGAAGCCCAGTTTGCCCAAACTAAGCTCAAGATGAGGGTCCGTTTCCCTGCTACGTCTGGAAAGGTTTCCCATCACTCCTCTCGCATCCCAAGAAGAAGCGCTCACTCCAGGAAACTGGGGAGGAGCATCAGGGTTAGGGCCACCATTCCCAAGACTCCCAAATGCCTCGTCCATTCCAGATGAAACTGATTGCCCTGCACTGCCTAGACTGTCAGCCTGAGGCTCAATTCCCAACACACTGGCACGTGTGACAGCCCTGGGGTACCTCGAGGGCAAGCCACAGATCCCTGTATCCACTCAACTGGAAGCCTGACACTGCTGGTGCAGCTGTGGAGGAAAGCGGCAGTGCACGTCTCCAGGCGAGGTGAGGCCTGACTCCCTGTGGGGGATCCATGGTGAAATGTTGTTGCTGAATCACGATGCCGTGATTCTTGGCCCCCGGAGGAGAAGAATTCAACCTGGGGCCAGAGACGAGGCTTGATCCCTCAGTGCTTTTGTGTAACAAAGTTTTATTAAGGTATAAAGGAGATAGAGAAAGCTTCTGACATAGGCATCAGAAGGGAGTAGAAAGAGTACCCCCCTGCTAGCCTTTAGCTAGATGTTATATAGTCACCAACAGTTTGTTAATGAGAGAAAGGAGTGTCTCAAAACTTAGAATGGCACCAGGCCCCTCACCCATTAGATGTATTTTGGGATAACCTTGGCTCCAAATGGTTTATCTTG
>SJYD01056156.1:6188-16323 GCA_006408635.1 Nanger granti | reverse complement strand
CAAACCCCTTTGTCCATGGAATTATCCAGGCAAGATTACTGGAGTGGGTTGCCTTTCCCTTCTCTAGATCTTCCCAACCCAGGATCAAACCCACATCACCCACAATGCAAGCAGATTCTTTAACAACTGAGCCACCTGGGAAGCCCTAATATAAATTTGTAGCAGAAAATATACTGTGTCCTCTAAAGAAGTCATAATGGTAAAAATTGGGGAAGAAAAGAATAGATTTTCTCTATGCAAACTAAAAGAAAAAAAAAACATATTAACATAAACTAGTAGCAGAAAATGGTACTGTGTTCCCTACACAGAGTCATAATGGAAAAAGAAAAGATATAAGGATAACAAATGGGAAAGGAAGTCACAGCCACTCTTCCAATTCAAATTAAAAGAAAAAACAAAGACTCATATGATATCACGTGAGACCATGGCACTGAGGTCCCCAGTATGGAGTGGACCCTGCCCTGGAGGGACGCAGAACAGAGGGACCCAGCAACAAGGGGCCATGAGAGCAGAGGAACACCAGTCCTGCAGGACTGCCAGGGTCTGGTGGACAACCTCCTGCTTGCTGCCTCCTCTAGGTGTGAGCTCTTAAGTCTAGGCTATAGGCACCTGATGCAAGCAGGAATGTAGTTTGCCCATATTTCAGCCGTGCCTCTCTCCCAATCAGATCCCCTGTGGAAGATTCCAGCAACCCTGGACCTCCCAGGGGGAAGCAATTACACAACGTAAGTTGTGCTTGACAACCTTTTGCCCTGTTGGGAGCACCAGCCCAGGAGCATGAAAACCAGGAATATGAGTGCCCCTCAAGTGCAGGTGCAGGAAGGCGGGGGGCATCTGTCCACTCTAGGTGGGCTCCTGCTTCTGTGAGCACCCGGGCCCAGGTGAATTTTCTACACCATCCTGCATCCACCCTTTGGCTAATGTGTGTGCCAGTAACAGGACCACTGTCAATTGGGTGCCTTTTCCCCACAGACAGGGTTCCCACAATTGACTCCTCTCTATCCTCCACAATGACTGCCTCCCACCAAGGCTTCACTCCACCCCATTAAACCACCGATCCATCCTGGAGAAGCACTACAGGGGAGGGGTGTGTGTGCCTGCCTGTGTTTTCAGTTGCTTCAGTCGTCTTGACTCTCTGTGACTCTATGGACTCTAGCCTGACAGGTTCCTCTGTCCATGGGATTTCCCATGTGAGAATACTACCGTGGGGTGCCATTTTCTCCTCCATGGGATCTTCCTAATTCAGAGATCAAACCTGGGTCCAATGCATTGCAGTCTGATTCTTTATCTTGTGAGCCACCAAGAAAGTCTCCCTGGAGGGGGTGCCGGGGTGCAAATGTAAACCCACATCAGAGGACATGGGAATTCAACTTTTGCTTATCTGGGACCAGGAAGGAGTTCTAGTGTCAGCTCTGCTGAACAAAGGGTGTGACCCAGCCTCCCCCTTCTCCTCCCAGCTCCCCCAGCCTCTGTGTCTTTTAGACAGTGATGCTGTTAGTCCATGGGTCCCTGTTCTGGCTTCAGGCTGGTTCCACATTAAAGCGGGGTCCTTTCCTACCTTTCTGGGAGGCTTTCTGGGTAGGAAGATCTCCTGGAGAAGGGCATGGCAACCCGCTCCAGTATTCTTGCCTGCAGAATCCCATGGACAGAGAAGCCTTGCGGACTACAGTCTATGGGGTTGCAATGAGTCAGACATGGCTGAGCGAATAAACAATTTTGTTTTACAGCAGGTTTCTTCTCAACCCCCTTTCCCCAAGAGGGATAAGGACACCACCCTTATCCTCTAGTGGGTGACACTAGAGGCTGGAGCTGGGCCCAGGGCCTGGCGTGCTGGCAAACCCTCACCTGTGTGGTGGACCACTTGAGCACCACAGGCAGAGTGACCCATGGCCGCACTTTGCCCAGAAGCTGGAGCAGCCTCGATTTCTTGTGAGAGATGAGTGACTTCTTGTTCAGGCAGTAGGTCATTGTACTGTGGCTCCCTAAATGCAAACCAATTGGGGGACACGTCACACCCTGAACCTGTCCTCTGTGACATCAAGCCGCCCTAAGGATGCAGAGCTAAAGCACTGTGGGGTATGGGGGAGTCCAAAAAGTCACATCCACTGAGTCCTGGGAACTGAATCTTGTCTCAAAATAGGGTCTCTGCAGATGTGAGAAAGTGAAAGTCAATTTATTTGAGGAATCCCATTTTTGGACAGGAAATGTCTAAGATGGCTTTTGAATTTATGGTTTGTTGTTTCCCAAGTGGTGCTCATGGCAAAGAGCCTGCTTGCCATAGCAGGAAGCATAAAACATGCAGGAGTGATCCCTGGGTTGGGAAGATTCCCTGGGAAGGGGCTGACAACCTACTCCATTATTCTTGCCTGGAGAATCCCAGGGACAGAAGAGCCTGGCGGGTGCAGTCCATGGGGCTGGAGAGTCAGACACAACTGAGCACAGACAGACTCTCTCTAGTTACCAATACTTTGAAGTTATTCATAGTATTTTCAGGCTCTTTATGATGCCAATGCTGTGGTCATTTACGTATGGTTTCACTTATTCTTTTACTTATTCTTTTCCCTTTTAAATCTGTGTGATCTGTTTCAGAGACAGTGTGGAGAGGTTCACATTTTAGCAATCATCTGGGGATAATCCAGAAATTCTTCCCTTCTGTCTCTGAACATAGCTTTGGACTAGCTTTTTTCTTTCTCTTTTTTCTTTTCTTATTTATTCTCAAGGTCAAGGGATGGGAAGGAGGATTTACAAATTCATAATATAACTTGATTTGATGACGTATGGAAGAGTGGATGGATGGGTGGATAGATAAGTGGATGGATGGATGGTGAATGGGTGGATGGATCGATGAATGGATGAGTGGANATTTCTTTCTCTTTTTTCTTTTCTTATTTATTCTCAGGGTCAAGGGATGGGAAGGAGGATTTACAAGTTCATAATATAACTTGATTTGATGACGTATGGAAGAGTGGATGGATGGGTGGATAGATAAGTGGATAGATGGATGGTGAATGGGTAGATGGATCGATGAATGGATGAGTGGATGATGAATTGGTCGGTGGATGGGTGGATTTATGGATGGATGGGTGGGTGGATGGTGGGTGGATGTGTGGGTGGTTAGACGGATGGTTGGGTGGATGGATAGTTGAATGGGTGAATGGAAGATAGATGAGTGGATGGGTGTGTGTGTGGGTGGATGGATGAATGGGTGCATCAGTAGCATGTGGTCCATGCACACAGTGATGTATGAGTCACCATGAAAAGGAGTGAAGTTCTGACCCAGGCTACATCGTGAATGGACCTTGAACCCACGATGGTCAGTGAGAGAAGCAGACACATAAGGACACATTTTACATGTCCATTTATAAGAGATGCCCAGAACAGGCCAATTTACAAAGACAGAAGCAGATGAGTAGTGCCCGGGCTTTGGAGAGAGGCATGAAGAGCTATTTTGTAAAGGGTACAGGAAGGAGAGCGGCAAAGGCCCCATGGTGGATGGAGGAGGCCTGAAGACTCAGAAGCCCTTCCTTGTGGGGCCCCCATAGCCTGCCCCACTGGGAAGCACCTGGAATGGCTGAGAGACTGGGTCCATGGTTCCCTGTCTGCTCCACACCCTCAAGGGAAGAGCTGTGTGGTTTTTTTTTTTTTTCCTCCTGGGGGTGGGGGTGGGGTGGCCAGCATAGAACCCCACACCTGTCAAGAGGGTGAGAAAGAGTATAAAGCTGCCTTCCATAGAAAACAGCACTTCCTGTTTGTCCAACTGTCCATGGGGTCTCCCAACGGCCAGTGCCCAGGTCACAGAGCCTAGGCAGGGCCCAGTGGGGGCACGACGAGTGGAGTGATGTTGAAGAATGGGGCACATTTGTACCCTGAGAAGGTGAGTACAGTTCTGTCTGACAGGGATCCTCCCCTCCCAGCCCATGGTGTCTGGTGGCCTCCACTTTGATGGCTTGAGCACAGCAGTGTCACCCTGGAAGTTCTCACCTGCCTGGTCACCACCAGGCATCTCCACGTCCAGATGCCCGCCCATAGCTGAGCTTTGCAGCACTTTTTACAATCAAACTCTCTGGTGTCAGAGTATCCTAATTTTAATTAGATAGTTCTGGTACAACTTATCAGGTTGTTTTGGGGGTGGGTGGACCCCTTAAACTTTGGGACCTCCAGACTCAAGTGCAGAAGGTTTGCAAAGCTTTGATGAAAAACATGGGTGGAAAGGTGAGGGGTCCCAAGGAGTAGGACAGAGTGGCTCAGAAAACACAACCCCGCCCCCCAAGGAGGCTGTCATGTGTTCTGCAGGCAAGCTCTTGGGGGTTCACTTACACTCCATGTTGAATGGGATAAAGTGGACAGACGAGAAGGTGCTGGTGTGTGTATGTATGTGTGTTCAGTATGTGTGCATGTATGTTTGCTGTTGGTGTGTGTGTGTGTGTGTGCACATGAATGTGTGTTTGTGTTCTGTGTACATGTATGTACGTGTGTGTTCATTTTGCCTCTTTGTGCCTGCATGCGTGTATGTTTGGCTTTGAGATTTCCTGCACTTGGACTCATCTCACAGCTGCATCCCCACCGAGCCGAGCCTGCAGGGCCTCACCTGAGATGGAGAGGTGGTTGCAGGGCCATGTCCCAGAGTGGAGAACATAGCGCTGACATCCAGTCCGAGTTTACCTTGGTGGCACATGAAGGAGCTGGGCGAGCTCACCTGCCAGCTCATCAGAGGCCGAGCCTGGGTGATCTGGGAAGGAAATTGGGCTCTGCATATTTAAAACAGGACATGCAGAAGACCCAGTGCTGGCGGTGCAGAGGTGTGGCTCTCAGAAATTGTACCTGTGGACTTCTCTCCAAGAGAAAGGAGGGTGGGGTGGTGGAGAGGGGAGACGTGCTCTAGAGACAGAGAAGCTGAGACACAGAGAGAAATGGACAGAGACATGGAGAGAGACAGACAGAAGTAGGGCGAGGGGAGAGAGAGACAAAGGATATGAAGTGAGGGCTTAAGGGGGAGATGGGAGCAGGAAGACAGAGACCAACAGACAGACCCCAGCATCTGAAGTCTGTTCTCCTTGAGGCTAGAGCTTGCAACCACCTTCATCGGGTTTCCCTTACTTGCACTGTGCACCAGCCCCCTCCACTTGGGGTTGAGAGAGGCCCAGTTAAGCCTGTGGGCTCCAGGTATGGGGGCTTCCATCTTAAGGGTGATGGAGTTCAGGTACAAAGTCATACGCCCTTCACTCCCCAGAGGCGGACTCTCCATCTGGTGGGTTTTACTGCAGTAAAAATGACTGGACAGGCGCCCAAGATGAAGCACACACCTGAGCAGCTAAGAATCTGGGAATGTCTCCAGTCAGGGTATGAGTGTCCCCTCTCTCCTGTTATGGGTGTGTGTCTTGGTGGCCCGCATGCCATCAGGACTCCTTTCATGACAAACACATGCCTGGGCTTTTATTTTTGTGTTTACAACTTTCCATGGACGGGGGTTGTCTCTATTCTTAACGTCGATAGTAATAGTATAGTAATAGTAATAGTTCTATATAGTAATAGTTTCCTTCTGTTGTCTAGTCCCCTCCCCTTACAGTAATACTCCCCTTCTATTGTCATACTCTCCTCTCTACAGTAATAGTTTCCCTTCTATAGTAACAGACCCCTCTAATATCATAGTTGGAGAAAGGCATGGCAACCAACTCCAATATTCTTAACTGGAGAATCCCATGGACAAAGGGGCTTGGCTGGCTCCACGTGGTCAGTACATGGAGCCACAGAGAGTCAGACACGACTGATCGACCAACACTAATGTCATACTCTTTAGAGTAATAGCCTTCTATTCTCAAATCTTCACTTCTACAGAAACTGTACTCCTGAACTGTCATAGTTGCCCCTCTGTAATAATAGTCCCCGTTCACTGTATTTCTCCTCTTCCATTGTCATAACCCCCACCCCACAGTAATGATTCCTATTCTACAGTATCAGTCTCTCTCTATTGTCATAGTTATAGTTCCCCCTGTAGGGTAACACCTCTTTATTAGAGATCTAATAGAGTAATGAAAGTGAAAGTGAAGTTGCTCAGTCATTTCCAACTCATTGCAACACCATGGATTGTAACCTACCAGGCTTTTCCATCCTTGGGATTTTCCAGGCAATAGTACTGGAGTGGGCTGTCATTTCCTTCTCCAGAGAATCTTCCCAACCCAGGGATTGAACCCGGGTCTCCCACATTGTAGGCAGACGTCTTTACTGCCTGAGCCACCAGGGAAGGCGAGAGTAATAGAGTAATAGGTCTCCTTTACTGTCATAGTCCTCTACCTCATACACTAATAGTCCTGTCTTTATTGTCATACTTCACTTTCTATTCTAATAGTCCCCCTCTGCAGTAAAAGTATCTCTATTGAAATACCCCCACTCAATAACATAGTCCTACTATATAGTGATAGTTACCCCTGTATTAATTCCCCTTCTACAGTAGTACTGTCATAGTCCCCTCTCCACAATAATATTCCTCCTTGATTGTAGTAGTGCCCTTAAATTATAATAGTCTGCCTCTAATATCCTCCTTCTAGAATAAAAGTCCTTAGTTGCTGTAATCTCCTTCTATAGTAAATGCCCCCCTCTACTGTCATAGTCTATTCCCTATTGTAGTAAGTCTGTCTCTGTGGTAGTACTATCTCATCTATTAATCTCACTCTATTGCCAGTATTCCCCTTCCACAATCAAAGTCCCCCTTCTACTATAACACTCCTGCCTCTATTGTCATAGATTCCCCTGTACGCTAATATTCCCCTTCTTCTGTCCCTATTCTATATTAATAGTCCCTTTACTATCTTCGTAGTCCCTACTCTATAGTAATAGTCTTCCTCAATTTCAGTAGTCCCTTTCTGTTGTAATCGTCCCTGTCTGCAGTAATTTGAAATACCCACACCCAATAACATAGTCCTACTATATAGTGATAGTTACCCCCTGTATTAATTCCCCTTCTACAGTAGTCCTGGCATAGTCCCCTCTCTGCAATAATATCCCTCCTTGATTGTAGTAGTGCCCTTAAATTATAATAGTTTGCCTCTAATATCCTCCTTCTAGAATAAAAGTCCTTCATTGTTGTAATCTCCTTGTACAGTAAATGTCCCCCTCTACTGTCATAGTCTATTCCCTATTGTAATGTCTGTCTCTGTGGTATTAGTATCTCATCTATTAATCTCCCTCTGTTGTCAGTATTCCCCTTCCACAGTCAAAGTCCCCCTTCTACTATAACACTGCTGCCTCTATTGTCATAAATTCCCCTGTACAGTAATAGTCCCCTTCTTCTGTCCCTATTCTATATTAATAGTCCCTTTACTATCTTAGTAGTCCCTACTCTATAGTAATAGTCTTTCTCAATTTCAGTAGTACCTTTCTATTGTAATCGTCCCTGTCTGCAGTAATAGACCTCCATTCATTATAATAGTCTCCCCTAAGGAAATAGTCCTCTTCTATTATAATAGTCCCTCTCTCTTTGTTGTAGTCCCCTCTGTTCAGTAATAGCCCCCCTCTACAATGATAGACCACCCTCTAATGTAATAGTCTCACATATGCTATAATAGTCCTCTCTCAACAGTGAAAGTCCTCCTCTATTGTAATAGCCTCCCTCTATGGTAAGAGTCCTCCCTCCATAAATGGCTCTGCCTCTTCTGTAATACAGCAAGGCAGAGACATTACTTTGTCAACAAAGATCTGTCTAGTGAAGGCTATGGTTTTTCCAGTGGTCATGTATGGACGTGAGAGTTGCACTATAAAGAAACCTCAGTGCCGAAAAGTTGATGCTTTTGAACTGTGGTGTTGGAGAGTACTCTTGAGGATCCCTTGGACTGCAAGGAGATTCCTCTTCTGTAATACAGCAAGGCAGAGACATTACTTTGTCAACAAAGATCTGTCTAGTGAAGGCTATGGTTTTTCCAGTGGTCATGTATGGACGTGAGAGTTGCACTATAAAGAAACCTCAGTGCCGAAAAGTTGATGCTTTTGAACTGTGGTGTTGGAGAGTACTCTTGAGGATCCCTTGGACTGCAAGGAGATCCAACCAGTCCATCCTAAAGTAGATCAGGCGTGGGTGTTCACTGGAAGGACTGATGCTAAAGCTGAAACTCCAAAACTTTGGCCACCTGATGCGAAGAGCTGACTCATTGCAGAAGACCCTTACCCTCTATGGTAAGAGTCCTCCCTCCATAAATGGTTCTGCCTCTTCTGTAATGCAGCAAGGCAGAGACATTACTTTGTTAACAAAGATCTGTCTCGTGAAGGCTATGGCTTTTCCAGTGGTCATGTGTGGACGTGAGAGTTGCACTATAAAGAAATCTCAGTGCCAAAAAGTTGACGCTTTTGAATTGTGGTGTTGGAGAGGACTCTTGAGAGTCCCTTGGACAGCAAGGAGATCCAACCAGTCCATCCTAAAGGAGATCAGGCGTGAGTGTTCATTGAAAGGACGGATGCTAAAGCTGAAACTCCAAAACTTTGGCCACCTGATGCGAAGAACTGACTCATTGCAGAAGACCCTGATGTAGGAAAAGATTGAGAGTAGCAGAAGAAGGGGATGACAGTGGATGAGATGGTTGGATGGTGTCACCGACTCAGTGAACATGGGTTTTGGTAGACTACGGGAGTTTGTGATGGACAGGGAGGCCTGGTGTGTTCTGTGTGACCTCGCACACGTCTGTGTGTGGGGATGGGCACAGAGGTGCTCAGGGAAGAGTTCTCAGGTGAATGAATGGATGGAACAATGCAGGGCCTCGTCACGAACACCAGGCTTCTAGACCTTTGCTCAAGCCACCAAACTCACAGTCCCCTGAAATGCTCACTGGATCCTCCAANCACAGAGGTGCTCAGGGAAGAGTTCTCAGGTGAATGAATGGATGGAGCAATGCAGGGCCTCGTCACGAACACCAGGCTTCTAGACCTTTGCTCAAGCCACAAAACTCACAGTCCCCTGAAACGCTCACAGGATCCTCCAAACTCGCTGGACCCCAGAAATGCTCACTGAGTCCCCCAAACTCGAAGGCCCCCTGAAATGATCATTGGATTCCTCCAGACACTCACTAGCCCCTGAAAAACTCACTGGGTCCCCCAAACACGCCAGTCCGCTGAAACACTCACTGGGTCCCCCAAACTCTCCAGCCATCTGAAAGGCTTACTGGGTACCCCTAACTCACCATCACCCTAAAATGCTCACTGGGTCCTTGAAGCATTTCCCAGGCTCCAAAAATGTCCATCAACTCCAGCCAACCCATGGTCCTACCCCCTTAATGTAAGAACAGTACACAAGACCTGGGTCATCAGGTGTCCTCCCCCAGTGGCACTGGCCAGCAAAGGTTCAACACTGGCTCAGGACTCATGAGGGTCTTGTCACTGTGCCCTGCGAGCTGCAGTCCAGGGGCTCCCTCTGGCTCTGTGCTCTGACCCAGAGGAGCTCTACCTCCACGTGGAGATGCTGAGTGGGCCCCTCCTTTCCCCCAGATGGCCCTCCAGCCACTACTGTGCACAAACTCACATACACATGTGATGCTGGGAAAGATTGAGGTCAGGAGGACAAGGGGATGTTACAGAGGATGAGATCATTGGATTGCATCACTGACTCCATGCACATGAGTTTCGGTAAACTCCAGGAGTCAATGATAGACAGGGTAGCCTGGACTGATGCACTCCATGGGGTCGTGTAGAGTCAGACACGACTGAGTGACTGAATTGAACTGAACACAGCTTTTAGAGTTGCTGTTCCAAAAAAATGGCTACAAGGAGTTCGGTAAACTCCAGGAGTCAATGATAGACAGGGTAGCCTGGACTGATGCACTCCATGGGGTCGTGTAGAGTCAGACACGACTGAGTGACTGAATTGAACTGAACACAGCTTTTAGAGTTGCTGTTCCAAAAAAATGGCTACAAGGAGTCATCATTGCTTTTGCTTCACACTCTACTTCTAATTCTCTTTTTTTAATTAATTTATTTATTTTAATGGAAGGCTGATTACTTCACAGTGGGTTTTGTCATACATTAACATGAATCAACCATGGTTGTAAATGTGTTCTGCATCCTGAAGCCCCATCCCACCTCCCTCCTCATCCCATCCCTCAGGGCCATCCCAGTACAACAGCCTTGGTCACCCTGTTTCATGCATAAAACCTGG
>SJYD01056155.1:11205-26958 GCA_006408635.1 Nanger granti | reverse complement strand
TGAACATTGTCTGGCATTGCCCTTCTGTGGAATTGAAATGAAAACTGACCTTTTCCAGTCCTGTGGCCACTGCCAAGTTTTCCAAAGTGACTGGCATATTGAGTGCAGCACTTTAACAGTACCCATCATTTAGGATTTGAAAGAGCTCAGCTGGAATTTAATCACCTCCACCAGCTTTGTTCATACTGCTGCTTCCTAAGGCCCTCGTGTCTGCACTCCAGGATGTCTGGCTCTAGGTGAGTGAACATACCATCGTGGTTATCCAGATTATTAAGATTTTTTTAACAGATCTTCTGTGTATTCTTGCTACATCTTCTTAATCTCTTCTGCTTTAGTTAGGCCCATAATGTTTCTGTTCTTTATCATGTTTCCAGGATGTCTGGCTCTAGGTGAGTGAACATACCATCGTGGTTATCCAGATTATTAAGATTTTTTTAACAGATCTTCTGTGTATTCTTGCTACATCTTCTTAATCTCTTCTGCTTTAGTTAGGCCCATAATGTTTCTGTTCTTTATCATGTCTGTCTTTGCATGAAATGTTCCCTTGGCATTCCTCATTTTCTTGAAGGCATCTCTAGTCTTTCCCATTGTATTGTTTTCCTCTGTTTCTTTGCTTTATTCAAATCCCTTGCGAGTATACATTGGAAGTCACAAATAGATTCAAGGGTTCGATCTGGCACACAGAGTACCAGAAGATCTATGGATGGAAGTGGTGATCAAAACCATCCACAAGAAAAATAAATGTAAAAAGGCAAAATGGTTGTCTGAGGAGGCCTTACAAATAGATGAGAAGAGAAGAGAAAGGCAAAGGAGACACAGAAAGATATAGCCACCTGAATGCAGAGTCCCAAAGACTAGCAAGGAGACATAGGAAGGCTTTCTTAAGTGAGCCACCAGGGAAGCCTCTTATCTAATAAAAGGGATTTCTCAGTGGGATCGCTATGAGCTCAGTCCCCTCCTATGGACACTATGTAATAGTGCCTCCTTCCCTCCACAGCTGGGGGTCACTGTCTGCTAGCCTCAGTGCCCAGGAGGAGTGGGCACCCCAGCCTCTCCCATTGGGAAGCCATAGACGTGAGAACCAGCTGTGTCTCCCTGAGGATGTGATTATACGAATCATGTACTCACCTTTAATCATTACCTCACACCCTACATTCACCCGAGAGACAAATGGAGGACAAAGGAGATCATGGATCGTGCCATGGGCCCCACCTCAGCAGTCACCCACATTCAGTGGACGTGTGGACGGATGATGAGCCCCACAAGACAGGGCTGAGTATAGCCTCCCCAATGCTCATCTCCTCAACCTGCCAACTGGCAGCCACGAGGCAGCTTGTGGTTCAGGCCAGTAATGTCACAAGACGTGACTAAGAACAGCCTCCGTGATGCCCAGCTCCACACATGCACCATTGCCAGCCCCAAAGCAGCTTCCAGTTCAACCTGATGACATTGCCAACAAACCTGTCAGCCCAGATGAAGTTGTCTGCAACGGTATTGGTATGGCAGGTGGACGACCCCGGGCACTGGCACAGTTCAAAGGTAGGGGCGCCCCCACTGGGTCACCTTCTCCAGGGACCAGGCTGGGTGAACGTGGGCAAACTCCAGGTTCTCTGTGAGATTGATGCCGACCACCAACAGCTTGCCTGGTACAAGAGAGGGGATGTTTGTGGTGCCAGCTGTGGGGTCATCCACCCACGTGTGTCGTCACTACCCCACAGAGGCATGTGGCCAACCAAACCGTGTGGTCATCAACTCACATGGTCACCCATTAACGGGGTCACTACCCCATGCAATGATCCCTCCACTGGCCACCAACCCTCATGGGCACCCACCCATGGGGTCACTAACCTTCAAGCTCATGTGCTCACCTGTCCACATGATTACCCACTCACACCATCACCCGCTCACCAGGTCAGCAGCTCACATGATAACTCACCCTGCAGTTAGCAACACAAACTGATCACCCACCCACATGGTCACTCACCCTCATGGTCACCCACCCACACAGTCTCCAACCCACACAGACTCCCCACCATGTGCTCAGTAACCCATGGGGTCACCCACCCATGCAGTCACCCACCCATGTGACCCATAACCCATGTGGTCACCTGCCCATGCAGTCACCAAGCTCTGCCATTACCCACCCAGACTCTGGCCTCCCCAGAGGTCAGAGATTGAGATGTCTGACAGAGACCGAAGTTCAGACAGCAGGGGCTCACAGGGGTGTTGACTCATGAATTTCTTCTCTTACAGAAGGCAGGCAGGCTGGACAGTCACCCCAAAGATGTTCCCATCGTGGTCCTGTGTGGTGGACACAACAATGTCCCCATGGATATACACGTCCTGTCTACATCCTGACCCCCTGTGGTGAACACAGAAACGTCCCCAAGGATGTCCACGCCCTGGTCCCCATGTGGTGAACAGAATAACATCCCCTAATACGTCCTGTTCCATTTCTCTACTTGAATCCAAAGCCAGCCCCATGCGCCAGGACATGTGTGTGACCAGGTGTCCCGGTTTGAAGGCAGCACTCCCCTGGGTGGCTGCAGCTCTTTATGTGCTCCAGGTAGTGGACAAGGTCTCGGGGCTTCACCTGGTACCCCCACCAGTAGGGGATACTGGTCCACAGTTCTGCATGCTGACTCAAGAATGCCTGGTATGACAGGATGACCTGCTGATCCTGGGACCACAGCTGGTGCAGAGTCAGTACCGCCTGGGGGGAGAACCATCAAGGTGCCCATGAGACATGTGCCCAGGGGCTATTGGGGGCCTTGTGACACACTGTGTCAGGTACTGAGGGTGTCCTAGAAGCCAGAGTGATGTGTGGATTGTTAGGGTGTCTATGAGCAGTGATGGGCTGGTTATTGAGTTCTCTGTGAGAAGAGACAGTCATGGGTGTTTTATTGGAATGTCTGAGTAGAAAAACTAGTGGGTAGATTACTGGGGTGTCTGAGTGGAGACAGTGGTAGATAGATTTCTTGGATATCTTGAGCAGTGATTGGTCGATTATTGAGGTGCCTGAGTGGAAACAGAGGTGAGTGGATTATTGTTATTTCTGATAGAAAATGGCAGGTGGATTACTGGGGCATTGTGAGGATTGATTTATTTGTTTTGAAGGTATCTGAATAGAAGCCAGGCATGGTGGATTATTGGGGGTGCCCGTTACCAGTGATGGGCTGGTCCTTGGAGTGTTTGAGTGGAGACCATAGTGGGTGGATTACTGGGATTCCATGAGCAGCAGCATCTAGTGTCTGAATCAGTCTCATGCAGCGAGTGGATAGTCTGATTACAGTGAGGCCTAGTGCTTCCACTGCCCCCGCTGCCAAGAGCATGGACAACCTGTGGCCCCTGCTCACCACACAGGGACACAGCATGTCCCTAAAGATGTTCTTGATGTAGCCCATCAGGTACTCGTGCAGGTCCTCCATCTCGCCTTGAAGTTCCTGCATGCCAGAATAACCTTCTCCTGGGGGTGGTTCTCCAGCCACTCTAAGATCTCTGTGAGCATGTTCTGGGGGTGTGTGGGGAGAAGGGCATTTGTAGTGAGAGACAGAGGGTCGTGGGTAGGGAAATCACCCAGCACAGCCACTCTACAGACAGGCTGGGGTGTCCTAACACACAAAGACATAAAACATGGCACCTGCTCCTAAGGGACCCAGCCTCTCCTGAGTGGCAGTGAGGAGCAGTGGCATTGCTCTGGTGTGTGTGTGTGTGTGTGTGTGTGTGTGTGTGTGTGTGTACACGCTCCTGTAGGTAAAGGTGCACACACAGGTGTACATGTTTGTGTGTGCTTGGATATGCATGTGTCTGTGTGTGCACAGCAGCAGAGAGCAGTGCTTATAATATTGTGTGAAGTCTATACTACAGGGAGTGTGTGAGGCCAGCAGGGTACATGCACACTGAGGCCCAGGACAGAACCTCCAGACCCTAAGGGTTATTAGATTCTATGGTGGGGGCACTGCGGGCTGAGGCCAGAGTGAGACATTAAGTGAATTGGCCAGAAGCTGAGAGAATGGACTCGACACCCCAAAACTGTGATATATGTCCATCTGAGTGGACTTGTATCCATCCCCTCAGAGGCCCTCCCCTTCCTGCCTGGACCAGACAAGAAAAGACATGTCAGGGACCTGGTGTAGCCAAATTCTGAGAAACACCCCAGAGGCCAGGGGTGCGGGTGAGAGTTCAGAAATGCACGTTGTTCAGGAATTCTTAGTAACTGATGCAAGAGGTCAGCCCTCTCATGCCTGGAGTGTATGTGTGTCCGTCCCCTTAGAACTCAGTGTCTTCTTACTGGAATGGACCTGTGTTGTCCCCTTAGAGGTCAGCCTCTCTTGCCTGGAGTGACCATATGTCCATCTGAGTGGACGTGTACCCATCCCCTCAGAGGCACTCTCCTTCCTGCCTGGACCAGACGTGGGTGTCCCTGGTTTGCAGACACCTCTGTCTCTACACCTGCCCCCACTCCCACCTCCATGAGGGCCGTCATGTACACCATGTGGACAGAGTGCAGGTTCCTCTCAGTGCCCTCATCCATGGTGCCATCTGCAGGTCCCCATGCCAGCATCCAGGTGCTTCATGATGCTCAGCACCTGCATACAGAGGTCAGTCATCTGTGATGGGCACAGAGAGCGGCCCCTCACTCAGGGACTGCGCATGCACTGAGGACACGAACTAAGGGCCACATCGGCCACTGTGAAATCAGTCTTGTTGATGCTGCTGGGGTTGAGGCCCTGCTTCTGGGAACAGGGACTCCAGGGTCTCTGGTCATGTGGAGCATAGAGCCCGGGTACAGATTGTGGTCTTGGTGGGGTGGTGGTGATCCTGCATACTCCAGCCTTATCCTTCTCTCAGGCAGTCCCTGGGTGGAAGCTCACTGTGGGCTCAACAGCCCAGGATCCATGACAACCAAGCTGGACCCTTGATGACATGAGGACACGTTAGACCCACAGAGATCTGTGCCCACCCCCACAAACAGCACTAGGAAAGGTAAGAAGGAGTCAAGGTAAGAGAACAAAAGGATGAAACATCTGTCCACCACAAAAATAAGACAGGATAAAGCAAAAAATAACTTTAACATAAAATGAAAAGTGAAAGTTGCTCAGTTGTTTCCAACTCATTTCGATCCAGTGAACTGTAGCCCACCAGACCCCCCTGTCCATGGAATTATCCAGGCAAAACTACTGGAGTGGGTTGCCTTTCCCTTCTCCAGATCTTCCCAACCCAGGATCGAACCCACATCACCCTCACTGCAAGCAGACTCTACTAATTGAGGCACCAGGAAAGCCCTAATATAAATTCGTAGCAGAAAATGTACTGTGTCCTATACAAGGAGTCATAATGGAAAAAGAAAAAATACATAAGGATAAAAATGAGGAAGAAAATAATAAATTCTCTCTATCCAAAATAAAAGAAAAAGCAAAAACTGATATTAACATAAACTAGTAGCAGGAAATGGTACTGTGTTCTCTACACAGAGTCATAATGGAAAAAGAAAAAAAGATATAAGGATAAAAAATGGGGAAGGAAGTCATAGCCCTCCCCCCCAGTCCAAATTACAAGAAAAAACAAAGACTCATATGAATATTGTCAGCTATTGTCAGGCACTACAAGGATTAAATGAAGTGCTGCTGCAGCCGTTGAGCTTAAACGCCCCCTGAAAGACCACCAAATGTGCCCCCCACCCCGCTCACACCCAGGTCTCTTTGGCAGCCATACCACTTGAGACCACGGCACTGAGGTCCCCCAGTATGGAGGGGACCTGACCTGGAGGGATGCAGAACAGAGGGACCCAGCACCAAGGGACAATCAGAGCAGAGGGACCCCAGTCCTGCAGGACTCTCAGGCTCTGGTGAACCTCCTCCTGCTCTCTCCGTCCTCTGGGTGTGAGCTCTTAAGGCCAGGCTGTGGGCACATGCTGCAAGCAGGAATAGTTTGTCCACATTCCAGCCCTGACTCTCTGCCAATCAGATTCCCTAAGAGGATTCCAGCAACTGGGGACCTCCCAGGAGGAAGCTATTACACAAAGTAAGAGCTGTGCTTGACAGCCTTTTGTCCTCTTGGGAGCACCTGCCTGGGGGCAGAAAAAACAGTAATATGAGCGTTCCTCAAGTGCAGGTACAGGAAGGCGGGAGCCATCTGTCCCCTCCAGATGGATGACTTCTTCTGTGGGCACCTGAGCTCAGGTGGGTTTTCTAACTCGTTCTGTATCCATCCCCTGGCTAATGTGTGTGCCAGTGACAGAATCACTGTCAATTGGGTGCCACCTCCATTGACTCCTCTCCATCCTCCACAATGACTGCCTCACACCCCGGCTTCTATTCACCCCATAAAACCCCTGATCAAACCTGGAGAAGCACTACAGGGGAGGGGTGTGAGTGCATGCGTGTGTTCTGTCGCTTCAGTCATGTCGACTCTCTGTGACCACATGGACTATAGCCTGCTAGACTCCTCTGTCCATAGGATTTGCCATGTGAGAATACTATATTGGGGTGCCATTTTCTTCTCCATGAGATCTTCCAGATCCAGTGATCAAGCCCCGGTCCCATGCATTGCAGGCTGATTCTTTACCATCTGAGCCACCAAGAAAGTCTCTCTGGAGGGGCTGCTGGGATGCAAATGTGAACCCACCTCAGAAGACATGGGAGCTCACCTCTCTTCCTTATGTGGGACAAGGAGGGAGCTCTGGTGTCAGCTCAGCTGCACAAAGGGAGGGACCCAGCCTCCCCCTTCACCTCCCAGCCTCTGACTTCAGACAGTGATGCTGTTAGTCCATGGGTCCCCGTTCTAACTTCAGGCTCGTTCCACAGTAAAGCTGTGTCCTTTCCTACATTTCTGGGAGGCTCTCTGGGTGGGGAAGATCTCCTGAAGGAGGGCATGGCAACCCACTCCTGTATTCTTACCTGCAGAATCCCATGGACAGAGAAACCGGGCGGACTACAGTCCTTGGGGTCGCAATGAGTAAGACATGATGAGTGGCTAAACAACAATTTTTGCTTTACAGCAGATTTATTCTCAACTTCTTTTCCCCAAGAGGGATAACTACACTGCCCCCTGTAGGTGACACTAATGGCTGGAGCTGGGTCCAGGGCCTGGGCATGCCTGCAGACACTCACCTTTGTGGTGGACCACTTGAGCACCACGGGCAGGGTGACACATGGCAGCACTTTGCCCAGAAGCTGCAGCAGCCTCGACTCCTTGTGAGAGGTGGGTGACTTCTTTTTCATGCAGTAGGTCATTGTGCTGTGGTTTCCTGCAGGTAAACCAGGCAGGGGACATTTCAGCCCCTGAGCCTGTCCTCTGTGCCCTCAAGCCACCTTAAAGATGCACAGCTATAGTGCCGTGGGGTATGGGGGAGTCCTGAAAGTCATATCCACTGAGTCCCAGAAACTGAATCTTGTCTTGAAATAGGGTCTCTGCAGATGTGGGAAACTGAAAGTCAATTTATTTATGGAATCACGGTTTTGGACAGGAAAGGCTTAAGATGGCTTTTGATTTTATGATTTGTTGTTTCCCAGGTGGTGCTCATGGCAAACAGCCCGCTTGCCAAAGCAGGAGGCATAAAAGATGCAAGGGTAACCCTGGGTTGCAAAGATTCCCTTGGGAAGGGAATGACAGCCAAGTTCATTATTCTTGCCTGGAGAATCCCACAGACAGGGGAGCCTGGCAGTTACAGTCCATGGGGCTGCAAAGAGTCAGACACAACTGAGCATTCAGACTCTCTCTAGTTACAAGTACTTTGAAGTTATTCATAGTATTTTCAGGCTCTTTATGACGCCAATGTTGCGGTCATTTATGTATGATTTCACTTATTGTTTTCCCTTTTTAAAATATATGATCTATTTCAGAGATAGTGTGGAGAGGTTAACACTTGAGCAGTCACCTGGGGACAATCCAGAAATCCTTCCCTTCTGTCTCTGAACATAGGTTTGTACTAGCTTTCTTTCTTTCTTTCTTTCTTTTTCTTTTTTCTTTTCTTATTTATTCTCAGGGTCAAGGGATGGGAAGGAGGATTTACAAGTTCATAATATAATTTGATTTGATGATGTTATCAAAGAGTGGATGGATGGGTTGATAGATAACTGGATGGATGGTTAGTGGGTGGATGGATCGATCAGTGATGGTGGATGATGGATTGGTCAGTGGATGGGTGGATATATGGATGGGAGTGTGGGTGGATGGGTGGGTGGTTAGATGGATGGATGGGTAGATGGATAGGTGAGTGGGTGGATGGACAGATAGATGAGTGGATGGGTGTGTGGTTGGAGGGATGGACGGGTGGGTCAGCAGCATGTGGTCCATGCACACAGTGGTGTATGAGTCACCATGAAAAGGAGTGAAATTCTGACACAGGCTACATCGTGGATGGACCTTGAACACACGATGGTCAGTAAGAGAAGTAGACACATAAGTACACATTTTATGTGTTCATTTATAAGAGATGTCCAGAAGAGGCCAATTTACAAAGACAGAACCAGATAAGTGGTGCCTGGGTTTGTGGGAGAGGCATCACGAGTTATTTTTTAAGGGGTACTGGAAGGAGAGTGGCCAAGGGCCCCTCTCTGGATAGAGGAAGCCTGACGACTTGGAAACCTCCTCATTGTGGGGCCCCCACAGCCTTCCCCCTGGGAAGTACCCAGAAGGGCTAAGAGACTGGGTTCACTGTTCCCTGTCTGCTCCATGCACTCAAGGGAAGAGCTATGTGGGGACCGTTTCTCCAAGGGAGGTGATTTGGCCAGCACAGAACCCCACAGCTGTCAAGAGGGTGAGAAAGAGTCTAAAACTGCCTTCCATTGAAAACACCACTTCCGGTTTGTCCAACTGTCCATGTGGGATCCCAGTGGGCAATGGCCAGGGTCACAGAGCCAGGGCAGGGCCCAGTGTGTGCACGGCCAGAGGATTGCTGGTGGATAATGGGACATGTTTTCACCATGAGGAGGGGAGCAGAGTTCTGTCTGGCAGGGACCCTCCCCTCCCAGCCCGTGGTGTCTGGTGGACACCCCTCTGATGGCCTGAGCATAGCAGTGTCACTCTGGAATTGCTCTACTCCCTGTTCACCACCGGGCATCCCCCAGTCCAGATGCCAGCCCATTGTTGAGCTTTCCAGCGCTTTTTGCAACCAAACTGGCTGGAGTCAGATGTTCCTCATTTTAATTAGATAGTTCTGGTACCAATTACCAGGTTGTTTTTGGAGAAGGCCCTCTAGTTTCAAGTGCAGAATGTGCTTCAAAAGCTCTGAGGGAAAACATGGGTGGAAAGGTGAGGGGTCGCCAGAAGTAGCAGTGAGTGTCTGAGAAAACACAACCCCACCCCCCCAGGGAGGCTGGCATATGTCCTGAAGGCAGGCTGTCGGGTTCATGTACCTTCCAGGTTGAGTGGGATAAAGTGGATAGACAAGGGAAGGTGCTGGTGTGTGTATGTGTGTGCGTTTGGTGTGTGTATGTATGTGTGTTTGGTGTGTGTGTGTGTTTGGTGTGTGTGTGTTCAATGTGCATGAATGTGTGTGTGTGTGTGTGTGTGTGTTCAGTGTGCCTTTGTGTGCCTGCATGTGTGCATGTTTGGCTCTAAGGATTCCCACACTTGGACACGTGTGGCAGCCACATCTCCACCAATCTGAGCCTGCGGGGCCACACCTGGGATGGAGAGGTGGTGCAGTGCCATGTCCCAGAGCCGAAAACTCAGCGCTGACGTCCAGTCTGAGTTCACCTTGATGGCACAGGAAGGAGCTGTGTGAGTTCACCTGCCAACCCATCAGAGGCCGAGCCTGGGCAATCTGGGGAAGGAAATGAGGCTTTGCATAATTAAAACAGGATGTGCAAAAAAACAAGTGCTGGCGGTGCAGAGGTGTGGATCTGAGAAAATGTATCTGTGGACTGCTCTCCAAGAGAAAGGAGGATGGGATGGTGGAGAGGGGAGAAGTGCTCTAGAGACAGAGAAACTGAGACACAGAGAGAAATGAAGAGAGACATGAAGAGAGACAGACAGAAATAGGGAGAGGGGAGAGAGAGACAGGAGGTGAAGTGAGGGTTTGAGGGAAAGCAAGGAAGGGGGGAGACAGGGACCAACAGACAGACCCCAGCAGCTGAAGTCTGTTCTCCCTGAGGCTAGAGCTTGCTTGCAGTGTGCACCAGCACCCTCCCCTTGTGGCTGAGAGGGGCCCAGTTGAGCCTGTGGGCTCCAGGTATGGGGGCTTCCATTCTAAGGGTGATGGAGCTCGGGTGCAAGGTCACATGTCCTTCACTCCCTAGATGCGATCTCTCCATCTGATGGGTGTTGCTGCAATAAAAGTGACTGGACAGGCTCCCAGGATGAAGCACCCACCTGAGCAGCTACGAAGCTGAGAATGACTCCAATCAGGGTCTGAGTGTCCCCTCTCTCCTGTTATGGGTGGGTGTCCTGGTGGTCTGCATGCCATCAGGAATCCTTACATAGCAAACACATGCCTGGACCTTTATTTTTAAGTTTACTGCTCTCCATGGACAAGGGATGTCTCTATTTTTAAGGTCTATCATAATGTTAAAGTAATAGTAATAATAATAGTTCTATACTCTGTAGTAATAGTACCCTTCTTTTGTCGTATTCCCCTCCTACAGTAATACTCTCCCCTCTACAGTAATAGTTCTCCTTCTATAATAGCAGCCCCCTCTAATATCATAGTTGGAGAAAGGCATGGCAACCCACTCCAGTATTCTTAGCTGGAGAATCCCATGGACAGAGGGGCTTGGCCGGCTCCATGTGGTCAGTCAATGGAGTCACAAAGAGTCAGACATGACTGATCGACCAACACTAATCATAGTGTTTAGAGTAATAACCCTCTATTCTCAAAACTTCACTTCTACATTAACTGTGCTCCTCTACTGTCATAGTTGCTCCTCTGTAATAAAAGTACATCTTTATTGTATTACTCCTCTTCTATTGCCATAGACCCCCCACTATATTGGTTCCTTTCTACAGTATCAGCTCCTCTCTATTGTCATACAATTCCCCCTATAGGGTAACAGTTTTCTATTAGCAATCTAATAGAGTAATGAAAGTGAAAGTGAAGTTGATCAGTCGTGTCCGACTCTGTGATCCTATGGATTGTAACCTACAAGGCTCTTCCATCCATGGGATTCTCCAAGCAAGAGTACTGGAGTAGGTTGCCATTGCCTTCTCCAGGGGATCTTCCTGACATAGTGATTGAACCCTGGTCTCCCACATTGTAAGCAGACGCCTTTACTGCCTCAGCCACCAGGAAAGGCAAGAATAATAGAATAATCGTTCTTCTTTACTGTCATAGTCCTCCACCCCATACACTATTAGTCCTGTCTCTATTGTCATACTTCACTTTCTATTTTAATAGTCCCCCCTCAGCAGTAAAATTCTCTCCTCTTATGAAATAGCCCCCACCCAATGTCATAGTTCTACTATATAGTGATAGTTACCCCCTATAATGTCAATGTTTCCCTTCTACAGTAGTCATATCATAGTCCCCTCTCTGCAATAATAGTCTTCTTTATTATTGTGGTGCCCTTAAATTATAACATTCTGCCTCTAATACCCCCCTTCTAGAGCAAAAGTCCTCCATTGCTATAAGCTCCCTATACAGTAAATGTCCCCCTCTACTGTCATAGTCCACTCCCTATTGTAATAAGTCTGTCTCTGTGGTAGTAGTCTCTCATCTAGTAATCTCCCTCTGTTGTCAGTATTCCCTTTCCACAGGCAAAGTCCCCCTTCTACTATAACTGTGCTGCCTCTATTGTCATAATTTCACCTCCACACTAATAGTCCCCTTCTGCTGTCCCTACTCAATATTAATAGTCCTTTTACTATCTTAGTAGTCCCCACTTTATAGTAAAAGTCTTCCTCAATTTCAGTAGTCCCTTTCTATTGTAATAGTCCCTGTCTGCCATAATAGACCCCCATTATTTATAATAGTCCCCCCTAAGGTAATAGTCCTCTTATATTATAATAGTCCCTCTCTCTTTGTCATAGTCCCCTCTGTTCATTAGTAGCCCTCCCTCTACAATGATAGATGACTCTATACTGTAAGAGTCTCACATATGTTATAATAGTCCTCTCTCAACAGTGAAAGTCCTCCTCTATTGTAATAGCCTCCCTCTATGGTAAGAGTCCTCTCTCCATAAATGGTTCTGCCTCTTATGTAATACAGCGAAGCAGAGACATTACTTTGTCAACAAAGGTCTATCTAGTGAAGGCTATGGTTTTTCCAGTGGTCAAGTATGGATGTGAGAGTTGCACTATAAAGAAAGCTGAGTGCTGAAGAATTGAGGCTTTTGAACTGTGGTTTTGGAGAGGACTCTTGAGGGTCCCTTGGACTGCAAGATCCAACTAGTCCGTCATAAAGGAGATCAGTCGTGAGTGTTCATTGGAAGGACTGATGCTAAAGATGAAACTCCAATACTTTGGCCACCTGATGCAAAAAGCTGATTCATTGAAAAAGACCTTGATGTAATGAAAGATTGAGGGCAAGAAGAGAAGGGGACAACAGAGGATGAGATGGTTGGATGGCATCACCAACTCAATGAACATGGGTTTGGGTGGACTATGGGAATTGGTGATGGACAGGGAGGCCTGGTGTGCTGTGGTTCGTGGGGTCGCAAAGTATCGGACACGACTGAGCAACTGAACGGAACTGAACTTCTGTAATAGTCCCCCTCTCCAGAATGGTCCCCCTCTATTATAATAGTTCCCTATATTATAATAGTTCTCTGTATTGTCATAGCCCCTCCCCTGTGTAACAGCCCCCATGGTATCAGCGTCCTCCTATTATAAATTTCCCCCTCCATTGTAGTAGTCTCCCACTACAGTAAGGTTCCTTTATTATGAGCCCCCTCTCCAGAATAGGGCTTCCCGAGTGGCCCAGCCAGTAGAGAATCCACCTGCCAGTGCAAGAGATTTGGGTTCCATCTCTGGGTGAGGAAGATCCCCTGGAGAAGGGCATGGCAACCCACTCCAGTATTTTTGCCTGGAGAATCCACTGGACAGAGGAGCCTGGTGGGCTACAGTCCATGGGGTCACAAAGTGTTGGACATGACTGAAGCGACTGAGAGTACATGTAAAGGAAACCAAAAAGAGAGAAACGAGTATTTTATTCTTTCATTTTTGGGAACAAAGGAGATCAAGACAACAGTGAGCATGCCTGAACATTCCTAGGTTTTGTTTTGTTTTGTTTACTTTAACTGCTCATAAATGTGAATGTCTGTGGTTAACTTTCCTTTTCTGCCTCCTAACTTTGCAGGAGCTATGAGTAACATTTTTTCCTTGGACTCTATGCTAAATATATCACCTATCTGGTGGTTACCCTTACAACACCCTTCCCCTTGTACTTATATATCAGAAAGAAGGCTGCTGAGCCACTCCAACTGTCAGAGTCAGTTACTGGGTTATTGACTTCAGTCTAACATGGTCTTTGAAAGAATGCATGAGGAAGAGATCAATGACATCTGACTGTGAGTCCTTCCCTTATATAAGCCCATAGACACATCGTAGGTGGGGGGTGGGAGGGTACTCAGTCCTTGAGGCATGGCCCTACTGTGTTCCCCTCTCTGCTGGTTTGAGAATAAAAGCCACCTTTGTGTCTCCTTCAAACTCTGTCTCTATTTTTTATTTCGCTTCACTGGGCAGACAAAGCCAAGATTTTGGCCAGCAACAATTCTAGTTCTTGGCCATTGCCAATCGAGCTGCCCTGAGAACAGGTGCATGGGTCACTGTGAATTCTGATTTTCTCTGGGTCTGAGCCCAGACATGGGATTGTCAGGCCATGTAGTTTCTGAGTGTTTAGTTGAAAAAGAACCTCCTCCTTGCTGGTTTTGATTGTTGCTGCACCCGTTTACATCCCTACTGAGAGGGTAGGAGAATCCCCTTTTTCCTTCTTCCATTCTCTGCAGCCCCCTATTCTCTGTAGATTTTTAGACGGTGGCCACTCTGACCTGTGGAAGGGGATTTTTCATGGAAGTTTTTATCTGCATGAATTTAATAGATAGTGGCATACTGCAGTCCATGGGATTGCAAAGAGTAGGACACAACTGTGCAACTGAACTGAATACATAGTGAGCTGGACGAATTTTCAGGTGCTTATCGATACTGTACAAGTGACTACAGTTTACCTCTTGATATTGTTTTCTTGAAAGGTGGCCCTGTTTTGAATTCCTGCCTGATGTTCTATGCTGGGACATGACTGGAAGGGAGGGGTCATTTACAGTCCCACAGGCCTTGTGAATATGAAGAGTCAAGCAGCATTAGGTTTAAAGTTGTTTTTCTGGAAGACAGTTCTAAGGAAACAACATTGCCTCCTTCCCTACTCTGGTCCTTAGTCATTGAGGTTCATGGAAATCTCGGTTCATTGTCAGCTAGAGTGAGTCTCGTTTCTCCTCCCCCATTACCTAGGGTCCCCAGGACACATCCCAGTTTGTGGACACCATTCTGCAGAGGGTGTTGTCATCTGTAGGTAGGATGACCCTAAGGACAGAGGCTGGAAGTAAGAACCCCAGCCTAGAGAACATAGAGTGTCCAGGGGACCTTGCAAACCTGTTCCAGCCTGGAGGCTCCATCAGTTATTGGGTGATGTAGGCTTGGTTTCTATCTAAGAGGTTCCACTTGCATCTGGAGATTGGCTGCTCATGCAGAGGAAAGGAGGCACCCCAGGTCCATTGTGAGGTCACATTTACTGCCCCATGCTCCCAGGGCCATCTGCACTGAGACTCTCCAGGCTTGGGACCAAAACCAGCTCAGGTTCCAGGGGTGTGACAACATCCACCTCACCATGGTCTGAGGTCAGTAGAGTCAGCGTTTCTGATTCCTTTTTTGTGCTTTTAATCCCTAATTTGAATTGGTGTATGTAGTTGAATGACAAGGTTGTGGGCGTTTTTTGTTTTTATTTGGATTGACAGAAATTTGATTCACTTGTACCTAGATGTGTATATCTTCTCTTCCAGGTTCTTTTTCAATATAGGATGTTACAGTGTTGAATAGGATTCCTGTTGACACAGTGGTTCCTGGTAGGTTGTTGTTGTTGTTGTTGTTGTTTTAATTAAAAAAAAAACCTTTATTCTCATTTTGAGATATTAGGCTGTAGACTTAAAGGTTTCATCTGTTTTGTGGATATGTATGTAGAAACATTGTTCCTTATTCTCATAACTGCTTTACCTTGATTACTTCATATTGCTTACTCTCTCATGTATTATTAGAAGGAAGAGTCTTTAACATAGCATTTATAACTTCATTCTGCTAGAGCAGAGGNGATATTAGGCTGTAGACTTAAAGGTTTCATCTGTTTTGTGGATATGTATGTAGAAACATTGTTCCTTATTCTCATAACTGCTTTACCTTGATTACTTCATATTGCTTACTCTCTCATGTATTATTAGAAGGAAGAGTCTTTAACATAGCATTTATAACTTCATTCTGATAGAGCAGAGGTTGGCAAAATATCTAAAAGGCCACATAGTAAATATATTGTGCCTCATTGGTTCATAAGACCTTTCCTCATCTTCTTCCTCCTTCATCTTCACACTGTTACCTTGTAGGACTGTAGAGAAAAAAAGTACACAGGATACATTTGCCCAACGTAGTTTTCATATTAAATAGTTCTTCTGTCATTTTTACTAAGTGATTAACATGCAGCCTTATATTTTCACACATCTACCTCCTTTGTTTCCCTCCTATAGTATTACACGGATCTCTTTTTTGTTCATATCTCCTTGTCTTGTCTCTTTGTCCACCTGACTTGTTCAATTTATATCCTACTAAAAGCAA